>JBBCBC010000002.1:32732668-33015727 GCA_037126765.1 Stenogyne calaminthoides
TATGTTCGAAGGAAAATCCATCTCGTCTCCGATCAACAGCGGTGGCAAGTGTTGGGGAATTAATTGTCCGGATCTATTCGGGATGAATATTTAAATACAAATTTAATTCTAACAATTAATACTAACATGAATTAATCCTAAATTAATTCAAACAATAATTCAACAACAAATCATGCATATAAACAGTTCACGTAAATCCTACGCATGCGGAATTACTACGAGTTTACGTGAACTTACCTCTTGGAATGGCAATGGTCTCGTCGATGAAAACACACCAAAAGACCTTCCCAAGTATTCCCTAGTCCTTGCTCGACAATCCGGTGGAAGGAAACTCGCGAACAATTAACAAAAGGGAAAATAAAATTTGTTGCACCATCTTTGTGGATTTACTAATTTTTCCAGCACATGGAATTGTACTTGGGAATGAAACACTCATCCCCTATTTATAGAGGTGTAGTGGCCGATTTTTAGTGATAAAATAATATGGAAAAAACTTTTTCTTGATCTCCAAGAAATCTTGAATATATCTCATATATTCTTTTCTCCATAATTAAAATATTCCACAAAAATCTCAACTCCTCTTGTTATGGCAATTTTCGAAAATAATAGGATCAAGATTCCAAGATTTGGATCTTCTTGAATTTATGAGATATACTTGTATTTCAAGAAATACATATCTTCCATAATATTTTTTCAAGAAAATCAATAAAATCTTTCTTTCCCTTTTATTTCAAAAATTTCGAAAATTTCATTATGAATAACCAAGTGGGAGATTTCTTGAATTTAATGAGATAATCTTGTATTCCAAGAATACATATCTTCATTCCATAACAAAATTCAAAGAAAATCTTTCTCCCCTTTTATTCATAATTTTTGAAAAATATGAGGAAAAATAAGCAACAAATTTATTTTATTTTTAAACACCTTTTTCAGTTATTGGACTTTATCTTGGGCTACTTGGGGGCCTTTAGGAGAATTAAGATTGGACCTTCCAATTGATCTTGAATTGTCAATATTGAGCCACAATATTATTCAAGCCCATAAATATTAATTAATCCCACTACATAATTAATATTACACTATCCATCTTAACTCATATTACAGTTAATATGGCTCCCGGTTATTATTTCCCATGTTTAAGATTATCTAGCCCATTAATTAATTCAAGCCACTGAAATAGCTTTCCATTAATTAATATCTTTTATCCTTGGTAAAGGAACGGTTCAACATTATTATCCATACCGGAAACTAGTTCCACTTACAAGATTAGGTATGATAGAACTTATGAACCTCCCAAGGGGGAAAATCGAACAAGCGTACTTGCACACGATTCTCCGTATTAAATCTTAGCAATCGCATGTGACCAATAATATTGCCCAAGATATAGAGTATTGAATCTCATTGATTCTCTTCCCGTAATAAGTCAAAGCAATAGTTACCAACCACAAGCAATTCTATTTAAGGGACGAAGATTAAGAAATAACTAACCACTGAGGTCTAATTCTTCCTAGTTCAGTTCTGAAGAATTTGTCCTCCTGTAGGTCCTCTTCAATGCATCAGTCATGCACTAGTGTAACCTCTTGGTCAAGACAAATCAATCTGAGCCTTACACTACAACCTTTCACGATGGATTGTTCATTTCCATCTAGGTCGTGAATGGTGTACTTTTAGTTACAAGGAACTGTTAATTTAATCTTCTGTGATCTGGTATCACTAAATTAACTACAATGTAACACGTACTATTTATTGAACAGTTATGCAGTAAATATATGTAACATTCGATGATATTTAAAGCATCAGTGATAAACAATTTATTTTAGTAAATAAGTCCGAAATTCAGTCTGATTATACAAAGTAAAAGCGTATTTTTCAGTATAATCCCAACAATCTCCCACTTATACTCAAAGTCTGCTTTTAAGTATACATCAGCATGTCTTGTGTAGTTCCTACGTGACATCTAATGTCACCTACACGAACCTAATAATGTCTCCCACTTATACTCAAAGCAGATTGGCAACGGTCTTGACACCCATTCCTTTCACATGTCTCTTGAATGTATTCTGAGGCAGACCCTTTGTGAATGGATCAGCTAGGTTATTTTCTGACGCGATCTTTGCCACCTCTATATCTCGTCTCTTAACGACTTCTCGTATAAGATGGTATTTCCTTTCAATGTGTTTGCTGGCCTTGTGGGCTCTTGGTTCCCTTGAATTTGCAACTACTCCGACATTTTCACAATAAACAGTGATTGTGCTGGGCAAATTCGGAACTACATCCAAGTCCACTAGGAAGTTCTTGAGCCAAACCGCTTCTTTTGCTGCCTCGCAAGAAGCTACATATTCGGCTTCCATGGTAGAATATGCGATGCATTTATACTTAACGCTTCTCCACGTCATGGCTCCTCCCCCCATGCAAAACACACTACCGGAGGTAGATTTTCTGGAATCTAAGTTTGATTGGAAATCCGAGTCCGTGTAGCCGATGGGGATTAGACTATCTGACTGATAAACCAACATTCTATCTCGAGTTCTTTTCAGATACTTCAGAATATTTTTAACTGTCATCCAATGTTCCTTCCCCGGGTTACTTTGATATCTTGCCACCATGCCAACGGCAAAGCAGATATTCGGTCTCGTACACAGCATTGCATACATAAGGCTTCCGACAGCCGAAGCATAAGGAATGTCTTTCATGTCATCTATCTCCTTTTGTGTCTTAGGGCACATTTCCTTGGATAGATGGATTCCATGCCTGAAAGGTACGAAGCCTTTCTTGGAATCCTGCATGCTGAATCGTTTCAAGACAGTGTCTATGTATGAAGCTTGCGATAAGCCTATCATCCTTTTCTTGCGATCTCGAGTGATCTTGATCCCAAGGATGTGCCCGGCTTCCCCTAAGTCCTTCATATCAAACTATTTTGAAAGTCATGCCCTTACGTCTGATAACACCTTTACATCGTTCCCGATGAGCAGAATGTCGTCTACGTATAGTACTAAGAATACCAATGCAGTTCCGACACACTTTTTGTACACACAACTTTCGAACTCGTTTTGATCAAACCCATAAGACTTTATAACATGATCAAAACATTGGTTCCAAGCTCTGGATGCCTGTTTGAGTCCGTAAATGGACTTCATGAGCTTACAAACTAGGTGTTCTTGGCCCTTTTCAATGAAGCCTTGGGGTTTTTGCATATAGATTTCCTCATCAAGACTTCTGTTAAGGAAAGCTGTCTTGACATCCATTTGCCAGATTTCAAAATCGAGATGCGCAACTATCGACAAGAGAATCCGGATGGACTTAAGCATTGCTATAGGTGAAAAGGTTTCCTCATAGTCGATCCCTTCTTTCTGAGTATAACCTTTCGCCACAAGCCTCGCCTTGAAGGTTTCCACCTTCCCGTCCGGTCCCCTCTTTCTCTTGTATACCCACTTGCAACCAATGAGTTTGACCCCATTAAGTGGTTCGACTGATCCATAGAACCCATTTCTGCTTTCATTGCCTTCTGCCAAGAAACTGCATCCTTGCCTTGGATTGCCTCATCATATGTCCATGGGTCTGATTCGTCTTGTCCGGGAATCAAGTCCGAGGACTCTCCTATCCCCATGAATCTCTCGGGCTGTCTTACAACCTTCCCACTACGACGAGGTTCCGGTTGTGAAAGTGTGTCGTTTGGTATATCATCTTGTACAGTTGGCAATGAGGTTAGCCCCCTTAGCTCACTTAAGGTAATCTCACTTCTGGGTCTTCTTTCGTTCATATAGTCTTCCTCCAAAAATCTAAAGTGGGTGCTTATTACCACCTTTTGATCTTCGGGACCATAGAACATACACCCTTTTGTTCCCTCGGGGTATCCTATAAACAACCTTAATTCTGATCGAGGATCCAATTTCCCGGCTTCCTTGTCCAACACGTAGGCCGGACACCCCCAAATTCTCATGTGTCTCAAACTAGGCTTGCGTCCGGTCCACAATTCTTTGGGAGTTTTGGGAATCGATTTGGATGGCACCAAGTTCAGAATGTAAGCCGTTGTTTCCAAGGCATGACCCCAGAACGACTTGGGAAGATCCGCATAACACATCATTGATCTAACCATTTCTAAAAGAGTTCTATTTCTTCGCTCTGCAACCCCGTTTTGTTGAGGGGTTCCGGGTGCAGTAAGCTGGGATGCAATCCCTTCATCTGACAAGTAGTTCAAAAACTCATCGCTGAGGTACTCGCCTCCACGATCGGATCGTAGAGACTTGATACGTTTTTCCCTATGATTCTCTGCTTGAGTCTTAAATTCTTTGAATTTCTCAAAGGTCTCAGATTTATGCTTCATAAGGAAAATATAACCGTACCTCGAGTAGTCATCAATAAAAGTGACGAAATACTCATAATCTCGTCTTGCTTTGGTTGACATTGGACCACATACGTCTGTGTGAACGATTTCTAACACTTCTTTGGCTCTATTCCCCTTGGCTCCGAATGCCCTCTTGGTCATTTTACCCTCCAAACATGATTCGCAGGTTGGAATTGGTTCAACTTGGATAGACTCCAGTGAACCGTCTTTCACCAACCTTTGGATCCTCTTTGGATTAAAAAGTCCCAATCTTAGATGCCATAGAAGTGTTTCGTTCACGTCTGATGAACGTTTTCTTTTATCGGAAATAGTTGATGTGTTATAGGATGCATTTCGTGAGTGGTGTGCACAGTTAATTGTATAGAGATTACTTGACAACGTTCCATGACAGATAAATTTATCATAAAGAGAAATGGTAACAACTTTATCAAAAGTAACCGAATATCCATCAAGGTAAAGTTTAGAAATCGAAATTAAGTTCTTTCTAAAATTCGGAACGTAAAGTACATCTCTTAAAATTAAAACTTTATCTTCAAAAGACAGGTGCACTTCTCCCACTGCTTCAGCTGCCACTCTCGTAGCATCGCCCAGTGTGATGAGGATCTCACTCCCACTAAGTTGTCGGGTCCGCTTGAACCCCTGTAAAGTGAAACAAACATGATCAGTGGATCTCGTATCCATCACCCATAAATGGGAGGCATACGCCGCTAAGCAAGTTTCAACAACTAGTGCGTTAGAATTACCTTTCTTTCCATTCCTTTTGGGATTGGAACAGGCTGACCTCCAATGTCCTCTTTCACCGCACTTGAAGCACCTCCCCTTAGCTGGCTTGCTCACTCCTCCACCCCCCTTCACCTTTTCTTTGCCTTTGGCAACACTTGAGTTCACTTGCTTGTGGCTCTTGTCCTTTTTCTTGTTCTTACCACCCCTTGTCCTAGAAGAAGAAGAAGGTCCATTTGCCACCAAGGCTTGGCTCTTTTGCCCCAATATCACCTATGCCGAGACCAAAGCTTGCAATAGATCAGGCATCGAGAACTTCTGATTATTCATCTGATAGTTCAGCCTGAACTGTTCAAAACTTTTCGGCAAAGAATGGAGCACGAAATCGATTTGGGTCTCGATGTCATATTCGGCGCCAAGTACCTCAAGTTTGTTAAGGTGAGCCATCATCTGGAGAACGTGCTCCCTTACGGGTGTTCCCTCCACAATTTTCATAAAGAGCAAGTCCCTCATGGTGATCTGACGAGCCACACGGTTCTGATGTTGAAACATCGCTTTAAGACTAGTCATGATGTCTGCAGCGGTCTCAACATTCTGGTGTTGGTGTTGCAACACATCTGACATTGAAGCCAAGATGGTACACTTTGCCATTTCGTTGGAACGCTCCCAGTCAGCATACTCTTTCTTAACCGATTTAGTTGACTCATCATTTGGCTTTTCTGGTTTAGGTGTAGTGAGAACCCAGTTATGGCTTTGTGCAGTGAGGACAATAGTAAGTTTACGACTCCAATCAACAAAGTTTTCACCAGTAAGCAAATTGTCTTTAAGTATATTGAACATTGGATTAAAAGGTTGCGACATGATGAACTGAAATAAATAATAATATGCATAAGCACAAGTATATCACAAAATTCGATCACATGTTTCATATTAAAAATCTCAAAAAAATATGAACATGCATCAGCCAAAATCTCAAAATAGTTTAAATAAGCCATGTGGGGTGGGTCATTATTTAAACACATTCAAGCAGGTTACAAACAAGAACAGTTACAAACCTTTAATATCCAGATTAATAGTTAGCTCCCACTTGACCAATAAAAAATTGACAGGGACTTCGGGGAAGTATATGCATATCAATTTTATACCTAATTAATAACCATGATTAAATACAGAATTATTATTTCACTTTGATCGAGCCTCGTGGGGAGGGTCATCGTCGCCACTAATAATAATTCACAATCATCCAATTGGAATTTATTCATGTGAAAACTATCTTTTGACCGTCCCGTGGGGGGAATTTCTCCAAAAGAATTCACAAATAAATAAATCATGGAGGTCAATAATTATTTCAATTTTATTATCCGGAATAAAATTATCAATTAATTGTTTAAGCATACTTAGTAATTTTCGAAAGTGAGATTTTTCAAAACATTTTCTCATGCATCGCAAATTTAAACACAATTTAAATAAGCATAAAATAATGCATAAACATCAAGACAAAAAATTAAACATATTGAGCACATTTATCCAATTGTCATGGTTAATTTTTGTCTTGTCTTGATCTTGAGAAATCGTCTTCATAGCCTTCATCGTTCGTCTCGAAAAGCTCCCACTTGACCATTTCAAAAAAAAGCCTTGTCAAGCCACGTCATCGACCAGCTCGCGGGTCGGAGTGCCCGCTTAGCACTCCCCCGGCCGTGTCGAATGGCCTCCGTCTGACGCACAGCCGGCGCCAAGACGTCTCTCGCACGCCACATTGCCTTCTTGCATGCAAGAAGAGCGCCCTCACCCACCCGTATCCCACGTCCTTCACCATTGTCAGCGTATCGCCCGATCATCGCCCATGTACGCCCTCCAAGATCGCCCTCTACAGATCGGCCCCAAGGCTCCCTCCAGCCCCCCACGCCCATGAGCCGGCCGGCGTCCGCGTCAGACAGCGTGCCTCCTTAACACGTTTTTTTGCTCGCCGCCTACTACCCGACCGGATTCGGGATCCCGTCTTTTAATTCTTCATCTCATATCCGTTTTTTCGATCCTAATACAATTTATTTATAAAAAATAAATAAACCTAGATCTTGACTAGTCTATTACATTTATCAAATCAAACAAATTCTAATCTACTCGTGGATTTTCTCACGAGGCAAAACGAATCCGAACGAATCGAATTAAAAAACCACAATTTATATGCATGCATAAATAAACACATTAAATTCCATGACAATTGGATACCTGCAAAAAAAATCTAGCAATTGTACTATCCAATTTCAAATTTAATGACAACGAATTAAATTACAATTTAAAAGTTAGACCCCAAAACCGAGGCTCTGATACCAGTTGTTGGGGAATTAATTGCCCGGATCTATTTGGGATGAATATTTAAATACAAATTTAATTCTAACAATTATTACTAGCATGAATTAATCTTAAATTAATTCAAATAATAATTCAACAACAAATATTGCATATAAACAGTTCACGTAAATCCTACGCATGCGGAATTACTACGAGTTTACGTGAACTTACCTCTTGGAATGGCAATGGTCTCATCGATGAAAACACACCAAAAGACCTTCCCAAGTATTCCCTAGTCCTTGCTCGACAATCCGGTGGAAGGAAACTCGCGAACAATTAACAAAAGGGAAAATAAAATTTATTGCACCACCTTTGTGGATTTACTAATTTTTCCAGCACATGGAATTGTACTTGGGAATGAAACACTCATCCCCTATTTATAGAGGTGTAGTGGCCGATTTTTAGTGATAAAATAATATGGGAAAATCTTTTTCTTGATCTCCAAGAAATCTTGAATATATTTCATATATTCTTTTCTCCATAATTAAAATATTCCACAAAAATCCCAACTCCTCTTGTTATGACAATTTTCGAAAATAATAGGATCAAGATTCCAAGATTTGGAATTTCTTGAATTTATGAGATATACTTGTATTTCAAGAAATACATACCTTCCATAATATTTTTTCAAGAAAATCAAGAAAATCTTTCTTTCCCTTTTATTTCAAAAATTTCGAAAATTTCAATATGAATAACCAAGTGGGAGATTTCTTGAATTTAATGAGATAATCTTGTATTCCAAGAATACATATCTTCATTCCATAACAAAATTCAAAGAAAATCTTTCTCCCCTTTTATTCATAATTTTTGAAAAATATGAGAAAAAATAAGCAACAAATTTATTTTATTTTTAAATACCTTTTTTCAGTTATTGGACTTTATCTTGGGCTACTTTGGGGGCCTTTAGGAGAATTAAGATTGGACCTTCCAATGGATCTTGAATTATCAATATTGAGCCACAATATTATTCAAGCCCATAAATATTAATTTATCCCACTACATAATTAATATTGCACTATCCATCTTAACCCATATTACAGTTAATATGGCTTCCGGTTATTATTTTCCGTGTTTAAGATTATCTAGCCCATTAATTAATTCAAGCCACTGAAATAGCTTTCCATTAATTAATATCTTTTATCCTTGGTAAAGGAACGATTCAACATTATTATCCATACCGAAAACTAGTTCCACTTGCAAGATTTGGTATGATAAAACTTATGAACCTCCCAAGGGGAAAAATCGAACAAGCGTACTTGCACACGATTCTCCGTATTAAATCTTAGCAATCGCATGTGACCAATAATATTGCCCAAGATATAGAGTATTGAATCTCATTGATTCTCTTCCCGTAATAAGTCAAAGCAATAGTTACCAACCACACGCAATCCTATTTAAGGGACGAAGATTAAGAAATAACTGGTTACTGAGGTTTAATTCTTCCTAGTTCAGTTCTGAAGAATTTGTCCTCATGTAGGTCCTCTTCAATGCAATAGTCATGCACTAGTGTAATCTCTTGGTCAAGACAAACCAATCTGAGCCTTACACTACAACCTTTCACGATGGATTGTTCATTTCCATCTAGGTCGTGAATGGTGTACTTTTAGTTACAAGGAACTGTTAATTTAATCTTCTGTGATCTGGTATCACTAAATTAACTACAATGTAACACGTACTATTTATTGAACAGTTATGCAGTAAATATATGTAACATTCGATGATATTTAAAGCATCAGTGATAAACAATTTATTTCAGTAAATAAGTCCGAAATTCAGTCTGATTATACAAAGTAAAAGCATACTTTCCAGTATAATCCCAACAGCAAGCAATCAGGGCAATCCCAACAGGCATGAGTTGGACGCCCGAGATGGGCGCGAGGCCTCTATGAGCTCTCAACGCTCCGGCTCCCATCACGCTCGCCAGTCAAACGCGCTGATGACCCCTGACTGGTGGAACCTGGTGCAGACTCTGGAGGATGCAAAGGCCATGATGGCTGTCCTCAACAAAAAATGCCTCGTGTTCGATGACGAGGACGTGCAGCCTCCCCCCAAGAAGGCCACCCAGGAGGTCGGACCCTCGAAAAACAAGGAAGCACGGGCCCGAAAGGGGCATTCGGCGGGCCAACTGGCCTACGATCAGGCTAGACATCCTTGGTCTGCAATCGCCAGCTCCTTAGAAGGCCGGCAAGGTCGAACAATGTATTCGACCGACTTGGCAACCTGGGGGTCCAGAAAGCCCCAGGGATTGTTGAAGATGAGGCACAATCTGAGCCTCGGCGAGTTGATCAGGTGGAGCACGACCTTGCCCTCGCGCTGAACCTCCACCACAATGACTTACCGAGGGGATCGATTGTGAATTGCGGCGACCCCCCGATAATGAAGGCAACAACAGATCGTCGTGATGCCCAGATCGCAGCACTGACCCGGACGGTCCAACAACTGATGGAGCGCATGGAGAGTCGAAATGGGCAAGTGGGGGCAGATCCTTTCCTCGTTGTCCCGGACTCCCCACTCGGAGCTCTGGTCACATTGGCTCTTACCCAAAGGAAGATTAACGCAGCGACCTTGGATCGCTACAGTAGAAACACTGACCCAAGGGTCCATGTGGCGAAATATAATTCGTACATGGCCTCTATGGGCGCTACTGATGCGATCAAATGTCGGCTCTTTTCTCTGACCCTGAGCGATCAGGCTCACCAATGGTTTACGTCCCTGCCACCCTTGTCGGTGGACACTTTCGAGCAGCTCGCTCGCCTATTCCTGACGCATTTTACTGCCCTGGTGCCCCGGCCTGCGACTAGGCAGCATTTGATGAAAACCCAATAGGGGGATACAAAATCTGATCGGTCCTATATTGAAAGGATCGATAAGCTGATCCTGGAAGGAGACCCCATTGGGGATGAAGCGAAACTGCTAGGGGCTGTCTCCGGCCTCAATAAGGGGACCAAAATGTGGCGGCGCATGACGGCCGATTACCCGACTAATTACGCCGACTTTCTGAGGTGGGCTAGTGACCTGATACATACGGCGGAGCTCCTGGAATCCCGACTCTCTGAGGCTAAGGAGGTCGTGGAGCCCAAGAAAAGTTCCAAAAAGGCCGCCTCGCAGTACAAGCCGCCTGGAAGTTTCAAGCCTTTTGAGGAGAGCATTCCGTTGAAGTTGATGAACGCACTGGGCATGACCCCCGGACACATCTTCACCCAGATCTGAGAGCAGGAATTGCTTCTCCCGCCACGTCCGGTAAAGAATAATGGCAAACAGAACCCCAACAAGTATTGCCACTTTCACGAGCAGACCGGGCACTATACCAGTGAGTGTAAAGATCTGTTGCCCCAACTCTAGAGATTGTACGAAGACGGCCTGCTTGACGAATTCGTCAAGCGACCTCAGAAGAACGGCAACCAGGCTTTGAGAGTCGCCAGCCAGGAGAGCGCGCCCACAGGAATGACAACCAGGGAGTGAGGCAGGGGGAGCGACCTATCCCGTCCATGCCTGAGAATGTGGGAGATCGCGTGATACACACCCTCTCTCACCTAGGGACAGTCGGGGGACTAGCCTCCAGCTCCTCCTCCAAGCGGAAGATGAAGGCCGAAATGAGGGAAATGGAGAACGCCAAGAAGATGGTGGTACCTATCCTCGCCTTGGGGGAAGAATCCAGCACAATTGAGTTCGGAGAAAAGGACAAGGCAGGAGTGGTCTATCCCAATGTCGATCCCCTGGTGATCCGGGCCAATATCATGGGAACTACAGTGTTCTGACTTCTGGTCGACGGGGGTGCCTTATGCAACATCCTTTTCAAGAAAACCCTGGACCAGCTCGGGAATTATGATGCTTATATTACCCCGTGCGACCACGTCGTGAAGGGGTTTGGTGAAGCAACAGTGAGGCCCACCGGGATGATTTGACTGGCCGTTGAGCTGGTCTCAACACTGAATAGCGAGGTTAGGGTAACTAGGCTGTTAGATTTTCTGGCAACCTTCCCAGCTCCTATAATGGTTTCCTGGGAAGGCATTTTGAGCATGAATTCGAGGTTGCGTGCTCTACTTTCTACTTTTGTGTAAAATTCCCCACCAAGAGTGGGTTGGTCGGTACCGTTAAGGGCGACCAAGTCGATGCAAGAGGTTGTTTGATTTACTCTTCGTCTCTTTTCAATTCCGCACCAATACCTATCAAACAAACACTTGTAATAGATAGCAATGAACGAGATGGGGAATTAAATAAGAAAAGAGCAAGCAGAAAAAGAACCTACAGCGATCTCGATCCAAGAATAGGACACGAGCCAGATGAATTCCTAATCGAGGCCGAGATCGACGACCCCCGATAAGGGGGCCCAAGGGCCATCCTGGGGGAAGAACTCGAGAAAGTCAAGATAGATCCAACTCGCCCGGATCTGGAAGTCATTATCGGCTCCAAGATACCGAACGACCTGAAGGGAGAAGTCATCGACTTTCTCAAAAAGAACTTGGACGTCTTCGCCTGGTCACACAAAGACATGATGGGTATCAATCCGGGAGTCGCGTGTCACCGACTTCATATTGACCCGGCCCGGAGACCTATTTCCCAGAAAAGGCGGAAATTTGGCCCAGAAAAATATGTCACTTTAGCCGAGGAGGTAAAGAAGCTGCTGGATAACGACTTGATCATGCAGGCCGACTAGCCACAGTGGGTGGCCAACGCAGTATTGGTGAAAAAGTCCAGTGGAACCTGGCGATTATGTATCGACTTCACCGACCTCAACGAGGCCTGCCCAAAAGATTTCTTTCCCATGCCGCACATCGATCACCTGATAGATAACACGGCCGGGCACGAGATGATGTCGTTCATGGACGCTTTCGCAGGTTATCACCAAATAGCCATGCACGAACCAGATCGACAACACACCTCCTTTCTGACCTAGAAAATCTATATTGCTGGAAGAGAATGTCGTTCAGCCTGAAGAACGCAGGGGCAACCTACCAAAGGCTTGTCAATCATATGTTTGCCGATCAGATTGGGAAGTCGGTAGAAGTGTATGTCGACGATATAGTCGTCAAAAGCCTAAAAAGGGAGGATCACTTGTTCCACCTTGCACAGACCTTCGATATCCTTAGGAAGTTCAATATGAGACTCAACCCCAAGAAGTGTAACTTCGGAGTCGAGTCGGGGAAGTTCTTGGGACATCTGGTCAGTAAGCAGGGGATCGAGGTGAATCCAGGGAAGGTTAAGGCCGTACTAGACATGGGGGCACCCCAGAATGTGAAAGAGGTTCAGAAACTCACGGGGTGCCTGGCCGCATTAAGCAGGTTCATCTCCCGGATGGGGGAAAAATGCAAGCCGATGTTCGACACGATCCGTAAGAAAGCAAAGTTCGAATGGACACCCGAGAGCCAGGATGCTTTTGAAAAAATCAAAACCTACCTGGCAGACGTGAGCATCTTGTCCAAACCTGTCCCAGGAGAGAAGCTATTCTTGTATCTCGCGGCCTCGGAGACCGCTTAAGCGCAGTACTAGTCCGAGCAGAGGGCCAAATCCACTTGCCATTTATTTTGTAAGCCAGACGTTGAACGAAACAGAACGACGTTATCCATCATTAGAGAAGCTGGCCTACACATTAGTCATGAGTGTGAGGAAGTTGAGACCGTACTTTTTTTATCACCAGGTCAAGGTCCTCACTTCCCTACCGTTTAGGAATGTGCTCCACCGACTAGACACGTCAGGTCGATGCCTCAAATGGGCCATTGAGGTCGGGCAATACGTAGTGACATACGCGCCACGACTTGCCTTCAAGGCCCAGGCACTGGCCAATTTCCTAGTTGAGCTCACATTTCCTTCTGAGGCAGGGAGTTCGGGCAGCCTGCCGTGGGAGTTGTTCATAGATAGATCGGCGACCTCTCACAAGTCGGGAGCCGGTCTAGTGTTCATGAGCCCTGAGGGTATCTCATTCCAGAACGCCATTACCTTTGATTTTCCCGCAACAAATAATGAGGCCGAATATGAGCGCTCATCAGTGGCATAGAAATGGCAACAGCCATGGGAATCAAGAGATTACAAGTCCATACCGACTCTCAGCTCGTGTCCTGTCAGGTCTCGGGGGAATACGAGGCCCGGGATGATAGGATGGCAGCCTATCAGGAAATCGTAAAAACAATATGCCTGAAGTTCGCACAAATCCATGTCAAGCTAATACCGAGAGAACGTAACTTGCGAGTCGATGCTTTAGCTCGTCTGGCAACCTCCGAAGGATCACCAGATATGAAGGATGTCACCATCACGACACTTCCCCACCCATCCACCGCGCAGATAACCGTAACAACATTGGAAACCCCGGTGTCGACCTGGATGACACCCATCATGGAGTATTTAATAAGCGGCCTCTTGCCACCCGATCGCGTCCAAGCCCAGTAGTTGCAATTACGGGCCGTACGATACACAATGATCAGCGGGGAGTTATACAAGCGAGGCTTCGACATGCCCTTACTTCGATGTATTACACCTGAACAAGGCTAAGCCATTTTACGAGAAATACACGAAGGGGCATGCGGAAACCATACTGGGGGGGAGTCGCTGGCCCACAAGACCACAAGGCAGGGATATTTTTGGCCAACCCTAAGGGCCGATGCCATCGTCTTCGCCCGCAAATGCCACAAGTGACAGATCTATGCTCCCTCCATCAAGGTCGCACCAGAAGAACTCACAAGCATCCTCAGTCCTTGGCCTTTTGCAAAGTGGGGGGTAGACATCATTGGGCCACTCCCAACGGCCCCAGGATCGGTCAAGTATGCCCTAGTAGCGGTGGATTACTTCACAAAAATGGGCCGAGGCTAAGGCGTTGGCAACCATAGACCAAGATCATGTCATCAGGTTCATTTGGCTGAATATTATCTGCAGGTTCGGGCTACCCCAGGCAATCATATCAGACAATGGAAAACAATTTGATGGTATGAAGATTGATGCCTTCTTCAGAAAATGGAAGATCACAAAGTTGTTTTCTACCCCATACCACCCCCAGTCAAACGGTCAGGTCGAGGCCATGAACAAAATCATAAAGCACACTGTTGGTCCCGGTGCAAACGAGTCTTACACGTGTATGGGGGGAATACACGTGTTCAGTGTTTTTAAAACTTTTTCTTACTGGGGTCAGCTTGGGTCAGATAATCCTGAAGATTTGGTTCTGAGAAGCACAGATCGCTCTGAGTCAAAGTCTCTTCGAGACAGTGATCCCGAAATAAACTTTCGGATACCTCGAGATAATCCCAACCGAAGTTACGAAAGTGTCGAGATCCTGAGTTGTTTGGATCGATAACTAACTTCTTCAATCCTCAAATGAGAGTTCAGTTTGGTAACTATCTGTTCTAGCTACTCAGTCGTACGGAATGGTTGGCCCTTAGTTTATACTCGTTTTAAGCTTTGCTGAAAACCATCCCTTTATGAAATAGTGATTAAGCTGTGATTCACTTATGCAACTTAAGTGGATTGATTCCAACTGAATATCAGTGAAAAGTATGCTTTCAAAATCAAGTCAATGCAACAGTTAAGCACAGATAAGGAAAGCAATAAAGAACACAACAATTATAGTGGTTTAGAGACTCAAGCTCCTACATCCACTCTCTCTGATCCTCAGAGAAATTCACTATCAACTTCTGCGCTTTCTGACTACCTCGCGTAGTTTACTTACTCAACTTCGCCCGAGTTTTTACGACTACTCCACGTAGTTTACTTACTCAACCCGACCTTGAGTTTTCTGACTACCTCCATAGTTTACTCACTCAAACACAAACAAGCTTTCAGACTACCCCTGTAGCTTACTAACTTCTCCTCTAGAGTTTTCTGACTACTCCGCGTAGTTTACTAACTCTTTACAACTCTTCTCACCAACAAACACACTCCAACTACCTTCTCAAGGGTTTGGGGTTTCTCGGTTGGTTTCCAACTAGGATGAGATATCCTTTACAATGAAGCACAATGCAAAGGGTTAGGATATCTCGACTAAGCTTTGGATAATTCTTATCAAGCTAGGCTTAGTATAGTGAGCTCTCTTCAATGTAGAAGCACTTGGGAAATTCTAAGTTTTTCGAGTGCTTTAACTTTTGCAAGAATAAGTTTGAGCTCTTGAGTTGCGTATAAATTTCCCGTAACCTTAAAATGTAGAGGGTCACCAGTATTTATAGGCATACACCAAGGTCACTCTTGAAAACTATCCGTTGGAGAGACAACTTCGTGAGTTCCCTCTTATGGTGTGTGAGAAACGGCTATATTTAGGGTTTGAAACTCCCTAACACGTTCTGGGCAATAGCCTTTCATGTAGCCGGTCTTCACTTTTTGCAGTCTGGAACTTTTGTACATCTGACATCTTTTTCAGCGACCTGTCACTTTCAGTGTCAGTATGGTACAGTGTTGTCTTCCTCTTTTTGACTTTTGTCTCCAGTTAAAGGTAGACACCTTCAACGGCTCTTTTTGGTTACAAACTCTGAGTTTGATATAACCTTAACAACACTTCTGACTTAGTTCCTTTTGTTCTGCATTTGAATGTCTTGGCAATATCTAACTTTCAAAGGAATCGCGATCTTCTCAGAATTGCATCCTTCAGATAGATATTTTTCAGTGCCTCGGAACATTCAGGTTCATACTGAGCATTCAGTACCTTACTGAGTCTTCAGTAATTACTGTGCCTTCAGTATTCTTGATCTTCAATCTTCAGTCTTCAGTCTTGCGTCTTCAGAGTCTTCTGAGTCTTCAGGGTGTTCTGATTCTTCTGAGTCTTCTGAGTCTTTATAGTTATACTGACTGATATACTGAGTCTTCGTGCTGAGTCTTCAGTTCCTCAGTATCCTACTGAGTCTTCAGTATCTCAGTTTTATACTGAGTTCTTCAGAGTCTTCAGAACCTATCCTGAACTATATCTGCTGACTATACATTTTGCAGATAACATCCTGAATACTCTAAAACTGAATCCTGACTCAACTATCAAGATCATTCTGAACATGTCATACTCAGGGGTTTTGGGATCAACTCAAAATCATATATCTTTTATTAAATTCATCTCCCAACAATTTCCCCCTTTTTGATGATGCCAAAACCTATCTTGTTACAAACATATAACCTATACTCAGGTTTCAGTGTATCCTATTACAAGATTGGTTGTCTCCCAACAATTTCCTAAATCAGAAAAAACTCTCAACAATTTCAGAGAGTCTCCCAATCAATTTAAATCATTTAACAATTTCTTCAGTAATGAATCTCTTTAAATAGTTCATTACCAAATACTTAAACAATTTCTCCCATATAAACATACAATCAGTTCAGAGACATTCATTCAGGCATATCAAAATAAAAGACATGTAAATAAGATAATGAGATATTATCTTTTGAGCATAATGATAAATCTTCATTGATGATTGGTATCCCATTACAGATTACAATGAGTTTATCAACAAAATCAAAAAGACAAAATTTAAAGATTACAGAATCTTCTGAGTCTTCAGTCTTCAGTCTTCAGATTTGGCTCTTCAGTCTTCTGCTCTTCAGTTTGCTTCATTCTCAACTTCATCAGCAGGCACCTCTAGGTCGAACATTCCGAAAAATCTCTTCTTCAACTCATTTCTTTCCTTGATGATATCCGGACTGTTTCCTGTTAGACCCAACTGACCAGCATACTAAGCAATCTCTTGAGTAATGGCCTTTTCATTCACCAAGCCATTACCAAGTCTTGGAGGAGGATAGGAATATGGACCAGGGGCTACTATCTGTACCTCTCCTTCATCCGCAAGGTTAATCCAGCCTTGTAGATACTTTGATTAGAAGGTTAGGAGATATTCAATGAATGCTTCATTCTGATCTGAGCTTTCCCCTCTCCATTCCCTGAGAACATCATAATTAAACCAGAAGGTTCTCTTAACCTCTTCCCACATATCGTTGAGTTTGATAGGCATCCATTTATCAACGTGGGGCCATTTTAGTGCTTTTGATGTTCCTTTCCTCTTGCTCACAAACTTCCTGAATTCACTCATTCGCTTCTGCTCTTCGTCTATCTTCTTTCTGATCACAGACGTTCCTGAGACCGAAGCAGCAGCTTTCTTAGCTTGTTCTATTTGGAGTGTCTTTAGAGCATCTCTCATGTTGAAGACTTTCTTCTGAGTTTGAGACTCAGATTCTTCCGTTTCTTCATCATCCAGAATCAGCTTTCTCTGGATTGGCTTAGAAGCCTTCGCACGTTTGCTTACAGGTTGAACAACGCCCAAGGCTTTCCTCTTCATAGGCAAATCAGCAGCAGCTTGGCTTGTTCCAACCTTTGCTCTAGCACTCAGTTTCTCTCTTGCAACATCAAGCATGGTTTGCTCAGAAACTCGAGTGTAGATAGGCTTTTCTACCTGAGCGAACTTCAACTTCTCAGTAGCTTCGACTTCTCTTAAAGCTTTGGCTAGGTTATACATTTCAGCATCTTTCTGAGCCTTCTTCTCCAAAGTACGTGCCATGAACTTTCTGAGGTCTTCACCTTCCTTTTCCCCCTTCTTGGCACCGTAATTTGGAAGAAGTCTGGAGAGTGATGTGTCCATGTGATATTGTTCTTTGCTCACACAGTGAACTTCTCCTGCTATCTGATCTTGTTCGTCTTCCAGCCTCCTTAGATGGTTCTTGGCCACAGAAAATTCTTCAGATAAGTGGGCAAACTGGCCAGAGAGAGACTCCTTAAGCATATCTGTCATCTTGGTCATGAGCACTGAGCTCATTTCCTCAACAGCAGATTTTATCATCACTTCATTCCTCTCTACCAACTTCACCTCTAGAAATGCAGTTGACTCCTGGTGCTTCTGATTCATTTCAGCACTGAGCTCAGCCTTGACTCCCTCCAGCTTTTCATTCAGCTTATCTTCCATGGAGGTCATCTGTGAGGTCAGAGTGTTTTGGATTAGCACCAGCTCTGAAGAGTGACTAAGACTTTCCATCTGTTGAGCTTGATTGGCCAATGTTTCTTCCATCTGAGCAATCTTGATCATCACTGGCTCAACCTTCTCAAGTTTCTCCATCAAGGGAGTGAGATCAATCTCAGGAACCTTATGCACGTTCTGTGCTGTTTGATCATCCTGAGCTTCAGCTTCATTCTGAGCTCCAGTCTCCAACTGAGCCTCAGTCTGTTTATCAGACAATTCAGAATTAAAGATAGAACTTTCAGTAACTTTGGCATAATTGTTAATAGTGCCAAAAGGTACCTGAAGAGTGCTAGCTTCAGTCTGAGGTTGACCAATTTCAGTTTGATCAGCAACAGAAGTCTTATTTTCCATCTGAGACTGATCCTCAACATCTCCCTGTTGGTCCCCATCTCCATCTTGAGATTTGTCTCCGCTGCTTGGGGCAACAACTTCAGTAGCTTTTCTTTCAGCTAACTTCCTCTGAACCAGCTCATCAAAATCGGAGTTTTTCATCCTGAGCTTTGTCCTTCTGAACCCTGAGAAGTCGGTCAGAAAGGTTGTCTCTTCATTCCACCAGTCTTCCCCTCTGAAAGCAGCAATATCAAGCATCTCGGGAAGAGTCTGATTGAGGATGAACACAGTTGTCCTTAATCTGAAGAAAACATCTTGCAGATCAGGGTATGAGCTAAGCTCAGGGTAGCGGTCTAGAATGAACCGTTCCCCCTTGCTCCTCCACTCGCCTTCTTCAGCCTCGCCCTTCTTCCATCTTGGGCTCTCTGGTTCAGTTGAAGCCTCTGCTGAGGGATCAAGAAGTAGATCACTCAGGAGCTCATCAAGGATATTCTGCTCCTGAGTCTCAGCAGCCTCTGAAGGTTGTGCAGTCAGGTCCTCAGTTTGCATCTGAGTCGGTTCTGGATCCTGAGCTGACACTTCCTCAGATTGGTTCTGAGTTGGCTCTTCTGCTGTCTGAGCTGGCACTTTTTCAGTAGGAATCTCTGAGGCCTGAGTTCCTTTGAAAATTTCCTGAGAAATTTTGTCTGAACTTAGAGATGTCTCAAGCACCTCAGAGAAGACCTGTTCCTCAGTCTGGTCTTGTGCTTTTGAGATAACCTGAGCCAAAACTTGCAATGGCGAACTCTGAGCGGTTTGGCCCTCAAGTTGAATCTCCTCAGAATCACTACCATCTTCATCAGTGAGAACCACCAATCTTCTGCGCTTTGGGGCAAGGTTCTTCTGCTTCATTATTCTTGCACCCTGCTACATCTTTGACTCCAACAAAACCTTCCCCCTGGTTTGTTGAGTCTCTTTTTCAGCCGCAACTGGTGATTCTACCTTCTTTTCTCTCTTCCCCCTGATGGCCTGCTTCTTTGCAGCAATGGGTTTAAAGAGAATTTTGGATTTAGGGAATGGGGTCGAATTGGCAAAGATATCCTCCTCCTCTCTGCACATCTCCAAAATATAAACAATTTTGGTGGCATGGTGGATCTTGCCTTTTATTGAGATCGCCCCGTCAACCTTCTTCAAGACTTTGGTCTGCTCACTCACCGTCTGAATCAAAAATTTCAGCCAGTTGAAGTTAGTGGTGGGTGAGGCCTCGATTGCCGCCATCAATCTGAGCTTCGGGGTACTGATCTGCTCAAAACTCCCCGCAAGACTCATGATGCTCTTGCTCACAATATCCATCAACACACGATATTGTGGCTTTAAGTGCTTCTTATGTAATGTCGCCTCAAACTTAACAGGATTCTCAGCAATCCTATCTAAGTACTCCTGCTCTCTACCCGACATATACATCGTAGGATCCTCTCCTATATCACAGAGCTCAAAAACATCATTCAGATTTTTCGGAACTATATACAGATCCCTCTCAAAATCGATGTATTTGGACGACTGCTCTAAATGTGATACAGTTAACTTAGAATGCATACAGCCCTCTTCATCTATCTTCAAGTTATAGATGAATTCGATTGCCTCTTTCGCAAACTCCTGGTCTGGTCGGCTTGTGACTAGTTGAGTGAGTTTAGCCAGTCGAATCATATGCAGAGCCTCCTCTTCTGGCTTTGAGTTGGTTGTGCTTTCGAGTGAGACAACGAACTCGTACCACGGCTTGTTGGTTTCGGCTAATCTTTCAAACAAGGTTGGGGCCATTTTAGAGATTGATTGAAGAAATTAAGCTTTAGGGTTTGGGAATTTCTGGGCAAAGGGGATTTTTAATCGCTGAGGATTTGGGAACGAAGGGTTTGATAAAATTTTGGCTTGAATGGCTTATTGGGGTTTATATAGCTTCGAGATCGTGGGGAATCATGTTGGTTAGGTGAAAAACAACGGTTGAGATTAATCTCCGATTAATCGGGTATACGAACCGACGATCTCCGAAAAGTAAGCCGCCAAAACATCCTCATTGGTCATTAATGTAACAGATCATTAAATGACTGTTGACCTTCTTCGGAATTTCAAAAGATCCCGCCCAAAAACATTCCTTAGGTGTTTTGTATTTATTGCGAATGATTACTGAACTTCATTTAAGCAATAAATGAGTCGCATGAGTCATTACTTCTTCAGACTAATTTCCCTCTATCAGTCTTACTGAGTACTGACCTTGATAAAATGTCAGTATAATACTGAGTACTGAATTGGTTCAGTATGCTACTGAGTACTGACCTTCAGTAAATCTGAGTTTCCTGAGACTCAGTTCAGTATTTTCATTTTATCCTGAGCTTCTCAGTAGAATTCTGAGAAAAACTTCATGCATCTGAAAACCTTCAATTTTTCAGATTTTACTCTATACACCTGGTTCTAACATCCCTAATTCAACTGAAAGTTCCTAAAATCTTGATTCCGCCAAAGGTTTAGTCAAGATATCAGCTCTTTGCTTATCAGTATGAATTTTCTCCATCCTTATGTCCTTCTTCTCGACATGATCTCTGATGAAGTGATGTCTGATATCCACATGCTTGCATCTGTGTGCAATACCGAATTTTGTGAAATATCAATGGCACTATTATTGTCACAAAATATTGGTACTTCATTGGCTAGAACTTTATAATCCATTAATTGTTGTCTGAGCCAAAGAATGCGAAAGCGCAGCCAGCCTTCCCCTCGCAGCCCATGTATTCAAATTTCGAAGAGTACTTGTTGCTCGAGGTCCGCTTTTCTTCGAAACTAAGATATCGACTACTTCCTTTGAAATTGACAAGTTCCTGAAGTGGACTTCACACAATTCTGCAACCTCCATAATCAGAGATCCGAGTAACCCGGTTAATTCAAGGTTATCATCACCGGATACCATAATCCTCTATTCATCGTGGTCCTTAAGATACTTGAAGATCTTTTTGGCGACCTCCATGTGACTAGCCTTAGGATTAGCTTGGTATCTTGCACATATCCTAACAAAGAAATGTTATATCGGGCCTACTTGTCAGTAAGATAGAGCAATGATCCAATGATTCCTCTATAATCGGTATGGCTTCTACCGATTTGCCTTGAATCGGGATCCATCTTGTAGTTAGTATTCATAGGAATCCTAACGTATTTGCAATTGTACACACCATATTTGGCAATCGGATCTACGGTGTACTTTGCACGGTTGATGAATATTCCTTCCTTTGATTGTTTCACTTGAAGACCTAGAAAGAAATTCATCTCTCCCATCATTGACATCTCAAACTTGCCTTTCATCGGTGTTGAAAACTTTTCACACACGGTGATGGTTTGGAGATCCAAAAATGATGTCATCAACATATATCCGAACTAGCAAGATATCTTCCCCATCCTCTATCCCGAACGAGTTCTATCAACAGTTTCTTTTGACAAAACCATGGTCAAGAAGAAACCGAGAAAGAGTATCATACCATGCTCACGGGTGCTTGCTTGAGACCATACAAAGCTTTTACGAGCACTCAGAACTTGGTCATTCTGTTTTAAAACCAAGTAGGTTGTTCCACATAAACCTCTTCTTTAAGCACACCATTCAAATGCACTTTTCACATCCATTTGATAGATGAACTTCATGTGGGCAAAGCATATGCAAGAAACAATCGATGGCTTCTAGTCTTTGCAACAAAAGCAAAGGTTTCATTATAATCCAAGCCTTCTTCTTGGGAATAACCTTGTGCAACTAGCCTTGCCTTGTTTCTCACAATGTTGTTGTTTTCATCTGCTTTTATTCTTGAAAACCCACTTGGTTCCAATGACATTGTGCCTTTCGGTCTATCTACCAGCTCCCATACTTCATTCCTCGAGAATTGATTCAAATTCATCTTGCATAGCAAGAATCCAATGAGAATCTTGTAGAGCTTCACCAATCTCGGTGGTTCTTCTTTCTCCGATAGGAAGCGGCGAAATAGTGCACTCTCACCATGGAACCTTCTTGTTTTAACACCTTCAGGTTAGATCACCCACAATCGACTTGTCGGATGACTATCTAACCATTTCCTTCTTGATGTTCCCCTTGATTAAATCAAGAAACTCAGGGAACAAATGAAAAAGGAAAGGGAATCATCTTCCTCGTGGAAATTCTATTCGAACATTGTCGAGACATTTGTTCCCTTTGGGTTGATAGATTCGAAATTTGCCTCACCGTGACCACATCTTCATTGGCATCACATACCCGAGTCTAAGAATCGTGTGTCTGCTCAGATTGGTCACCTTTTGGAGTGTTGGCTTTCCCGAGTCTCACCATCCTAATTTCCATCCCGAACTTCTTTATTCGAAGTCCGAGTCACTCCAATCATAGATAGTGGTGACTTCTTCTTTTCGTGTTCAATGGATGATTTATCTTTTCTGTTTCAGCTTAATCTGGTGATCCTCTTAGTCGGTTCATCTCAAGATCATGTTCTGTTTCTTCCGAACACAAGTAGATTCATCAAAAACAACATGAGGTGTTTCCTCCACAATAAAGAGTCCTACAGGTTGTAAACTCGAAAGCTTTTATTGACTTGAAATATCCTAAGAATATTCCTTCATCGACTTTACTATCAAATGTTTTCAACTGATCTTTACCATTATTGTGTATGAAACACTTGCAACCAAACACACGAAAGAAAGAAACAAGAGGCTTCCTTTCATTCCAAAGCTCATAGGGTGTTTTGCCTTGACTCTTAGTTAGCATGGATCTATTCTGAGAGTATCATGCAGTGTTGACAGCTTCATCCCAAAATCTTTTAGGAATATCAGCTTCAAAGAATCATTGTCCTCTGCGAACTTTTCTTTTCGAGTCATGTTCCTTCTTTTCAAAGAACACCATTTTGTTGAGGGGTCCTTGCAGCTGATGTTTCATGTGAAATTACATTCTCTGCACAGTAATCAGATATGATATGAATTATAAACTCAGTTCCTTTGTCAGATCTGATTTTGACCACACTCAGTTTTTTCTCATTACTGATCCTTTTCAGTAATTCTGGCAGCTTTATCTGAGTCTCTTTCTTACTGAGTAAGAATATGACCCAAGTATATCTTGAGTAGTCATCAACTACTACCAACGTGTATTTCCTGCCAGTAGTGCTTACTAGTGTTAAATGACCAAAAAGATCCATATGCAGTAACTGAAGTATTCCTGTCAGTAGAAACTTCTACTTTGCTTTTAAATGATGCTTTAACTTGTTTTCCTTTCTGGCACGCATCACAAATATGTTCCTTACTGAACACTTCATTAGGCAACCCTCTCACAAGAGCTAATCTTGCAAGCTTGTTCAGGGTTTTGAAATTTAGGTGATTCATTCTTTTATGCCATAACCAACTGGTGTCTGTGGAACTTTTAGCAACTAAACATGTATCTTTAGGAGTTGAACTCCAATCAGCAAGATACACATTCCCTTTTCTTGTACCAGTCAGTAATACTTTCTGTGATGTATCATCTTTCACAAAACATAAGTTCTTATAGAACTCAACATTGAAACCCTTATCACAGAATTGGCTAATTGAAAGCAAGTTATGCTTCAATCCAGATACATATGAAACACCATGGATATGAATCGAGTCGATTTCCAAAGTTCCATATCCTTGATCCATCCTTGGAGTTATCTCCAAAAGTGATCTCAGGGCCTCTTTGTTCAACATAGTCACCGAGTATCTTCTTGTATCCTGTCATATGTCTTGAACATCCACTGTCAAGATACCATATATCAGGAGCTTTTTCATCTCTGCTCATTAGTGCCATGTGATCTTTAGTCAGTTCAGTGCCCTTGTTTTCCTCCTGAAAAACAGATCAATTCTTAGGTACCCAGTTTGTGTAGGGTCCTACAAGGTTAGATGTACCTTTCTAATCCAAATCGCTGATAACTCTAATCACTTTAGAGTGGCTAATTTGTCTTCCATAAACATCAACATATACATCCACTACTCTCGGGTGCCTTAGCGTTTTATATATGTGTGCTAGCTTTAGCATGAACATGTGCCTTTAAATTATTCTTTGGTTCAGGCCTTCTGTTCATTTGCTTTGGCTTCAGTGCAGCCGGTCTAAATCTTTGATGACTCGGGTTCAGGTAACCTTTACCCTTAGGCGAGTGGGGTTCAGGTTGCTGTCTTTGAAATCTGGGTCTTTTCAAAGATACCGAGGACTTGGTCTCTTCATTGAGAATGTCTCTACCGAGTGTTTCTCATCCGAGGATTCCTCCGATGGTTCAATGTGGAGCCTTTCGGTTTTGCATTCTTAGTCCGAGGCTTTGACGTACTTCTTGCTCGAAACTTTCCAATCGATCGCTTTCAGTTTTCTAGCCTTCACCTGAGGTTTGGGCTTTCTAACCTGATCATTCAGTTTTACTGAGACCATAGGTCATTTTCCCTTGTCTACAACCTTGGGCATTACTTCAGTTTGAAGTGTAGGTGCCACTGGTTTTACAAAGATAGTCTTCTTGCTACTTGATGCAAAGATTTAGATGACCTTGTGAGGTTCCCCTCGAATAAATCCTAATCCAGTTTTTATAGTCACAGATCTCTCGGTAACTCAATTTCATCTATTACATTAGATGCTTTATTCAATAGAGTTAACTTCTTCTGTGCACTATCCTCACAATTCTGTAGAGTTTTATGCTTCTCAGAGAGGTCATTGAACTCAGTTCTGATTAGCTGAATCTCTTCAGTGGATTTCTCTAGCTTTTCAGTTAGGGACATTATCAACTTCTCTTTCTCTGAGAGTTGTACTTTCAGAACATCCAGTTCATCAGTAGCTCCCATTAATTGAGAAGTGATTTCAATATTGCTAGAGTCTTTCCATTTTAGATTTTCGACTTTTCGATTCCTTTATTCTCGCTCTTGAGTTCTATTTTGCAGTCCTTGCAAAACAGCATAGTCCTTCATCAGATTCTCAAAAGAATCCATCAGGTCAAAATAACTGTTTTCAGTGGAACTTGAAAACTCTTGTGCTAGTGTAGGAGCAACAACAGAGAAAGAAGAGTTTACCTCCTCAATGGCCATCAGACAGATGTCATCACTTTCACTGTCTGAGAATATCTCATCTGAAGAGCTAGATCCCTCCTCAAAATGTTCTTCTTCTGCAACCATGGCCTTTTTGCTTGAGAACTTCTGGTCTCTTTTAGCTTGCCTTTCTCTTCTCTCCTTAGCACTCAAATCTGGACAATCATACTGGAAGTGACCTTTCTTCTGGCAATTATAGCATCTGTTGGTATCATCATCCTGATCATTTTCTTCTTTGGACTTGGAGTCTTTCCTCTTGGATGAAGATCCTTCAGCTTTCATGTCCTTCTTCTTCTCAGTTGATCTGTCCTCAGGTTTCTTCTGGTACCTGTGGTTCCTGTAATAGCTTTTATATTTTCCAAATCTACTATTAAGTCTGTCAAACCTCCATGCCATAAGTGCTAGCTTTTCCTCAAGCTCATCCTGATGTTTGGCATGGGGGTTCTCAAACTCTCTAGTCTTACAGGTTTTATCTTTGGCTTTTAAAGCCAAATTTTTACTCGAAGAAGAAGAATCATCTTTGCTGTCAGCCTTTTTGGATTTCTTATCAATTACAAATTCATAGGCCTTCAGCTCAGAGAAGACTTGTTGGTAAGGCATTGAATTAATGTTCTTGGTGTTTTCAATCACCACTGCATGAATATCCCATTTCTTAGAAAGACCTCTAAGAATTTTCAATGCAACTTCTCTCTGTGGATATTTCTTTCCAAGTGCATTTAGATCATTCATGATGCTAGTGAATCTGACTTCCAATTTGTCTATTGATTCACCATCATCCATTTCAAAACTATCAAACTTTCCATTTGCCACTGAAATTTTGTTTTCTTTTATATGATATGTGTCTTGGCACATTACAGCTAGTGTATCCCAAATCTCTTTAGCAGTATTACTGTGAGAGATCATTCCCATCACACCATCATCAATTATATTGTATAGTGTGTCTTTAGCAATGTAGTCTAGATTGACTAAATTTCTCTCCTCAGGAGTCAGTTGGTCATCAGACTTAGGAAATTCTGCTCTAGGATCAATTCTCTCATCTTATGTTCCTCTGGGATTCACCACAGTAAATTGGAACGGTCCTTGAGAGACCACTCTCCACATACGCCATGTTTGGAATACGAGATGAGCCCCATTCTCGATCTCCAAAGATCATAGTTCTCCACTGAGAACATGGGAAGTTTTTTAGAAGACATTTTATCTGATCTTTTGAAAAGAAAAAAAAGTTTCAGCAAATAAGATCAGTTCAGATAGACCACAAGTATTTTTGAAAAATAAAACTTTGGTCAACACAAAGAGGGTCAAGTTGAACCACTTTGCTTTCGATACCACTTGTTGGTCCCTTGCAAACGAGTCTTACATGTGTATGGGGGGAATACACGTGTTCAATATTTTTAAAACTTTTTTTCTTCTTCTGGGTCACTTGGGTGATAATCCTCGAAGATTAGGTTACGAGAAGCACAGATCGCTCTGAGTCAAAGTCTCTTGAGACAGTGATCCCGAAATTGCTTTTTCGGATACCTCGGATAATCACAACCGAGTCCCGAGTGTCGATATCCCGAGTTGCTTGGATCGATAACTAACTTCTTGAATCCTCAAATGAGAGTTCGGTTTGGTAACTATCTGTTCTAGCTACTCGATCGTCTTGAATGGTTGGCCCTTAGTTTATACTCGTTTTAAGCTTTCTTTGAAAACCTTCCCTTTATGAAATAGTGATTAAGCCGTGATTCACTTATGCAACTTAAGTGGATTGATTCCAACCGAATATCGATTGAAAAGTATGCTTTCAAAATCAAGTCAATGCAACGATTAAGCACGAGATAAGGAAAGCAATAAAGAACACAAAGAATTATAGTGGTTCGAGACTCAAGCTCCTACATCCACTCTCTCCGATCCTCGGAGAAATTCACTATCAACTTCGAGCTTTACGACTACCTCGCGTGGTTTTACTTACTCAACTCTACCGAGTTTTACGACTACTCAGCGTAGTTTACTTACTCAACCCGACCTTGAGTTTTCGACTACCTCCGTAGTTTACTTACTCAAACACAAACAAGCTTTCGGACTACCCCATGGCTTACTAACTTCTCCTCTAGAGTTTTTACGACTACTCCGCGTGTTTACTAACTCTTTTACAACTCTTCTCACCAACAAACACACTCCAACTACCTTCTCGAGGGGTTTGGGGTTTCTCGGTTGGTTTCAACTAGGATGAGATATCCTTTACAATGAAGCACAATGCAAAGGGTTAGATATCTCGACTAAGCTTTTGATAATTCTTATCAAGCTAGGCTTAGTATAGTGAGCTCTCTTCAATGTAGAAGCACTTGGGAAATTCTAAGTTTTTCGAGTGCTTTAACTTTTGCAAGAATAAGTTTGAGCTCTTGAGTTTAGCGATAAATTTCCCCGTAACCTTACAATGTAGAGGGTCACCAAGATGTTTTATAGGCATACACCAAGGTCACTCTTGAAAACTATCCGTTGGAGAGACAACCGTGAGTTCCCTCTTATGGTGTGTGAGAAACGGCTATATTTTAGGGTTTGAAACTCCCTAACACGTTCTAGGCAATAGCCTTTCATGTAGCCGGTCTTCACTTTTTTGCGATCTGGAACTTTTTACATCATCGACATCTTTTTTCAAATGAATGACACCATCACTTTCGGTTATCGATAGTACGATGTTGTCTTCCTCTTTTTTTGACTTTTGTCTCCGCTAAAGGTAGACACCTTCAATCTGTTCTTTTTGGTTACAAACTCGAGTTTGATATAACCTTAACAACACTTCTGACTTAGTTCCTTTTGTTCTGCATTTGAATGTCTTGGCAATATCTAACTTTCAAAGGAATCGCGATCTTCTCAGAATTGCATCCTTCAGATAGATATTTTTCAGTGCCTCGGAACATTCGGTTCATCATCGAAAGCATTCATGACCTTCTTGAGTCTTCGATAATTCTTGTGCCTTGATATTCTTGATCTTCAATCTTCAGTCTTCAGTCTTGCGTCTTCAGAGTCTTCTGAGTCTTCAGGGTCTTCTGAGTCTTCTGAGTCTTTATAGTTATCTTGACCGATATCTTTGGTCTTTGTCTTTGAGTCTTGATTCCTCAAGATCTCTATCGAGTCTTGATATCTCGATTTTATCTTGAGTTCTTGAGTCTTGAACCTATCCCAACTATATCTGCCGACTATACATTTTGCGATAACATCCTGAATACTCTAAAACTGAATCCTGACTCAACTATCAAGATCATTCTGAACATGTCATACTCAGGGGTTTTGGGATCAACTCAAAATCATATATCCTTTATTAAATTCATCTCCCAACACACACGCTCAAGGCCAAGATCGATGGGGGAAAAGGGAAATGGGCTAGCGAGCTCCCGGACGTCTTTGTGGTCGATAGAAACGACCTCTGAAAATTCAACCAAGCGAAACCCTTACTCGCCAGCCTTCTAACTAAGGCGGGTTGTTCTGTGGAAATCGACCTCCCGACCCTCCGAACCAGCCAGGTCACTTTTGATCATAATGATGAGGCCTTGGAAAGAAACCTGGACCTACTCGAAGAAAAGCGGTTGGAGGCTAACATGAGAAATGCTAGATATAAGCAGAGGTCGGAGAGGTACTACGACTCTAAGGTGCGACTTCAACGTTTCAAGGTCAGAGACCTAGTATTGAAAAAGATACTCGGAGACTCCAAAGGTGCCCTCGGCCCAAACTGGGAGGGCCCGTTCTAGATATCAAAGGTCCTACCAAACGGGGCATATGAGCACGAGAAGACAGATGGAACCAAAGCCCAATACCAGTGGAATGCAGCTCATCTGAAGAAGTATTATCAATAGGTATACACCCTTGTACTGATCACATCGATGTAAACAAATATTTTGGTTAACGATAATTCTCTATTCTACTTGAAAGAAAAATTCCTATGTGTAGAAACCAAACGGGTCGCATGAAAAACATATGATCGGTGAAATGCATGCCACATGAAAGACATGATCGATAACATGCAGGTCGCGTGAAAAATATGATTGATAACATGCGAACCCGAGGTGTGACTTTAGAAATACTAGAGGCGAGATCGCCACCCTAGCGGTGCGGTTATTCCCCGACTTTGTAAGACGATTAAGCAAATGTCCAGTAAACAAGTCGCGTAAACATTAAGACGACAAGGACTAAGTGAAAATCGCATAAGGAAATCAAGTCAACACAACAAAGGAGTTAAAGAGAATTTCATTGATAAAGACCCAAAGGTCGGGAGGTTGTGCATTACAAATCAAAGCCCGAAGGCCGGTACAGTGAAAAAAGAAAAATAAAAAGGAGTGGTAGCAAAGCAACTTCAATCCTTCTCGGCAGGGGCAGTTGAGGGCAGGGTGCTGACCGTCCCGAAAGGAGGCTCCTGCTGTGTAATCGCCGGTGGATCGATCTCTGAGCTCGATACCTTCTCCACAATAGGCTCGAAGGGCAGGTCGATTGCTGGGGGAACCACCTCCGAGCTCGGCACCTCCTCCACGATGGGCTCAGAGGGAATGAAAACTACGGGGGGAACGACCTCATCCACGCTTGGCTCAGAAGATATGACAACAGGGGGACCGGCCCCCGGAGAGTCGAGGAGAGGGCGCACGATCTGCCTTGGATCTGGAAAGAACGAGAGATCAATGCCCATGTCCTCCAAGTCTCAAATCTCCAACAGAACATCGAAGGCCAGGGGGTTGTCACGGACGTAGTCTTTGAGGTTGGCAACAAGCCCAGTAAGGTCGCCAGTAGGGTTCGCCCGATAACAGATTCGGATGGCACATGTGAAAGCCATCACGTACGCAAAATTGGCGTTCACCTCCTCAGCGGCCTTGAACTGGACCTCCCTGGTGTCCAGCTCCCCCTTCACTCCGGCCAGCTCCGCTCTCAGAACGGTCTCCGCCTTGTCCGCCAATGCGGCCTTCGCCCGGGCCAACTTCAATCTCTCCGCGGCCAGCCCGCCCTCCATCTCGGCCAGGTGACCCTCAAGGGTCGAGATCCACGAAAGGTGCTCGGAATTGGCTTTCTCCAGCCCCTTTTGGGTCTCGGCCGCCGCCAAGATCGCCTTGGCCTGATCAGCTACCCGAGCCTGCGACTCCCGGAGATGTCGGAGTTCGGTCTCCATTTGAGCTCTGGTCCTCTCCAGATAAAAGGCCGCCTTTTGGGTGTAGACCATGGAAAAGTACATGTTGCCCATTTTATGCACACTGTGGGAGATATAGCCTGGCCACTTACTGGGAAGCTCGGCCGATTGAAGTGGAGGGCTCTTAAGGAAGCTAACCACCTCTGGGCAGAAGTCGGTGGGGTCGAGTTTAGGGCTGCGAGAGAGAGCGGAGTCATCAGAGCACTGAAAATAATATGGAAAAAGTCACTCAAATTGTGATGGGAACTTACTCGTTCACCCGCTCTTTCTCCCAGCCTAGGAACGAGTCATCATCATCATGACGACCTCTCCTTCGGGCCGGCGAGGCAGGCCGCGAGCTGGTGGCGGCAAGGTCGGGGTGCAAGGTAACCGGCTGCGAGGTGGGGCAGACTTGATCTAACCTCCCTAGGCCCCTGTTGATTTCCGATTCATAGGTCATAATCTCCTCCCTCACTTTCTTCCGAGTTGCCCGGAAGTCGGCGGAGTTGACCCTGTAGCCTTCCTCTTGCCTTTGTCGACGGCGGGAGGGCCAGTGAGGGTCGAGCTTGGAGGAGCTACCTCGGCAGGGGGCGGTCTCGGGTAGTGACCTCGGGGGCCGCCATTCACCTCATTTGTCCCAAAATAGATTTCTTGCGAGAGGCCATGACGTCCGTAGGAGGCTTGCGGCGATAGATGGGAATGTTGGGGACTGCAGAAATATTGGAATTAAAGCTAGTCAAACAGTTCGACAACTGAAATTTGGTAATCACGGAGTAAGGGTACATACAGGGGATGTTCAAGTGACGCGTGTAAGTATACAGGTCGGCGTTGAGTCCGTCAAGCTCAAAGTTCAAAGCGTTCACGTCCCGCCAGCTCGGTGGAGTGTCGCGAACAATGTCAAACGCCTCTTTGAATTCCCAGTAAAGGTCGGCAGCAGTGGGTGTGAAAACTATAAGAGAAGAGGAGAATTAGATCAGTACAAGCATTTATGTCGGAAGGAGGGCGAAACTTACCATGGTCGACCCGATGGGCATAATCAGTTGGGACAATGATGGGCAGTGTGCTCGAGGGGTCCACAGACTTCCAAGTCCCCCCCGACAAACCACCATTTATTATGCCAACCCTCAATCTTATTTGGGATCCCGCTCACGAGCTCCTGACTTTTATGAAGTTGCACGGTATTATAGTCGTCGGCTTGGTGGATGGGCATCATCACAAAGGCCAGCTCGCCCGGGGTTGGTAGTCGGCGTAACCCGGCCTGCCTGAGTACAGTCATAGTAGAAAGAATGTAACTCCACCCATTAGGAGTGATCTGGGTTAAGCTCTGGTTCCAAGCCGCCAGCAGGTGGGAGATGGCCGGATGAAGCGGAAACCGGATCCCGGCCTCCATCGTTTGGTCGTTGACCGTGATCATCCTGTAAAGGCGGCGGAGGGATTGCACGTAGTAGTCGGTGAGAACCGACCTATTTTTGTCATGCGGTGCCACGAAGTCCGACTTGACCGACTTTCGATAGTCGCGGGCCGGTCTCTTGTATGGGGCCTGGGCCACATAAGAGTGATAGTCTAAAGCCCACTCATAGGCCCCATATTTTCGGGCCAGGTTAGAAGACCCGGACCTCTCCTCCCTCGCCGGCGCGACCATACGAAGGGAACTCGGCTCCAGGGTAGGAATGTGTGTTATTTCTTCCAACTACATCAGGAGCTGGTCATCATCATCTCCATTGTCATCCCGACCAGCGCCGGAGGCGCCATCGGTCAGAGGCATTGTGGGACTAGAAGCGGCGGTCTCACTTTGGCTACGGCGGTACAATTCAGCGATCGCCGTGTTGTCATCGTCAGATGACGATGAAAACATGAACGGAGGGGGCGTAGGAGCAGATTTAGAACTGAATGTCATTGATGTGAAGCAGCGAGTAAACGGTTACCTGAAAAGCGATGGGATCTCTGAAAGCTAGCCGGGAAAGCGGATGCAGAGGCTCGAATTTTACAGGTCTTAGAAACGAGGAAGAGGAAGGGGTTAAGGTATGGAACCCTAGGCCTATTTATAGAGAAGGATGGGGGGTCAAAAATGCAAATTCGAAACTCTCGAGGCCCCCCACGGAAAGTGAGGTCGCGCGGGTAGCGTGTAACAAACACGCGATCGCTGGTTGGGCGAGCTCGCAGCTTGAAATGTCACCTGCCCGCCAAACCATCATTGCAATTCTATCACACGTCAAGCCGATTTGGGAGATCGAGGTGACTGTACGACTCCCCAAGGATGGAGATTTGACTCGGGCACATGTCCCGAGGTCGACTTGCCATAGGCCGGTGAACATTGACGGTTCAAGATAAGGCCCCAAAGCAAGTTTACGACCTCGTCTTGAGGGGAAATTATTGTAAGGGGAAGTGACCCGCCCTGAGGAAGGCCGGGGGTTGAACCTTCTGGTGGTCAGTTTATTATCCGACTTCATCCAGCTAGAGCAAGACTTGAAGCGACCTCGAAAGGTTGGTAAGTCGTGGGAAGTTTGGGAAGCTACGCAGGTCGCGGGGGCAGCTTGGGATAGCAAAAAGGTCGCGAAGCGACTTGGGAGAACCCGGAAGTTGGGACCAACTATGTGTCGAGCTCAGTTGAAGATAAACATGGAAAAGATTCGGGTAGTTAGTGAGGCGGATTTCTCGGGGTATAATCAGGGTAAGTGTATCTGTGAGCGCGACTTGCGGGAGAAGAAAGGAAATCCTGTACCTGGCGGCCGAAACCCTAGGTTGGCCCAGAGATGAAGCCCATGAAAACTGTAACCCTAGTTTTGTGTCTATAAATATAACTTGTATTGCACATTGTAAAGGATCGAAATCTTAGTATCCTAGGCAGAAATTTATACATAAAATATCCTGGCTTGGTGCCCCCAGACGTAGTCTATTTCACGGGTGAACTGGGTAATCAAATTGCGTGTTATTTATTGCTTTCGCCATTATATTGATCGGTGTCTTTTGAATTACTTGTTTGTTCGTCGGTAATCAAACTGGGTACAACATCCACCAAGGGGACAAATCATGTAAGACGTACTTGCACATGATTCTCCGTATTAAATCTTAGCAATCGTCATGTAACTAATAATATTTCCCAAGATACAAAGTATTGAATCATATTGATTCTCTACTCAACATTAGTTAAAGCAATAATTATTAATTTCACACGATCATATTTAAGGAACGGAGATTAAGAAATAACGAACCACTGAGGTCTAATTCTTCTATATTCAGTACTGAAGAATTTATCCTCGTTGTAGGTCCTATTCAGTGCATCATAATACACTAGTGTAATCCCTTGGTCAAGACAAGTCAATCTGAGACTTACACTTCAACATTTCACGATGGATTGTTCATTTCCATCTAGGTTGTGAATTTGTACTTATTTAGAAGGAACTGTTAATGTGATCTTCTGTGATCTGGTATCACCACATTAACTACAATGTAACACGTACTATTTATTGAACAGGTATGCAGTAAATATATATATAACATTCATTCATATTTAAAGCAACATGTGATAAATAATTTAATTTCAATAAATAAGATAGAAATTCAATTTAGTTATTCAAAGTAAAAACATATTTTCCAGTATAACCCTAATAGAGGTGGCCTTGGATTTCTTTGGAAAGTGGAGAGTGTGGTGGTGTTACGTTCTTTCTCGCCCAATCATATTGACATGACGATTGAGGAGGTGGGTAGATGGCGATTTACGGGTTGCTACGGTTAACAGGAGGAAGGCCAGAAGTGAAAAACTTGTTGGGATAACATATGTCAGGATCTATCGGGATGACCACATAAACACAAATTTAAATTAGCAATTATTACTAGCATGAATTAACCTAAGTGAATTCAAATAATAATTAATCCAACAACGACATGCAAATAATATTTCACGTAAAAGATCCTAGCATGCGGAATTTCTAGGAGTTTACGTAAACGTACCCGTTGGAGAGATGATCTGAGACATACAGGATCAAGTATTTGGATACCCACCAATAGTCCTTCTCAAGTATTCCCAAGTCCTCGTTCAATAACCCCGATGGAAGGTTCTCCAATAAACAATAAGGAGGAAATAATGCAACAATAATTTATTTTATTTTAAGCACCTTTTATTTATTGGACTTTAATTTGGGCTACTTGAGGGGCCTTTAGGAGAATTAAGATGAACCTTCCAATGGGCTTCTGAATTCCAATATTGAGCCACGATATAATTCAGTCCATTAATATTAATTAATGTCACTATATAATTAATATTGCACTATCCAACTTAACCCATATTACGGTAATATGGCTCCCGGTTATTTTTTCCCGTGTTTAAGATTATTTAGTCCATTAATTAATTAAGCCACTGAAAAGCTTATATTAATTAATATATTTATCCATGGAGTAAGGACAACCCAACTTTATTATCCATACCGGAAAATTAATTCCACTTGCAAGATTTGGTATGATAAAGGTTTCGGGCCCACCAAGGGGACCAATCACGCAAGACATTGCAAGCACACGATTCTCTGTATTAATTTAGCAACTGTTGTGCAATTAATATTATTGCCCAAGATATAGGGTATCGAAGTCGCAATGATTCTCTTCCCATTTATAATTCAAAGCAATGACTACTAATCACACACAGTCCTCATTAAGTGACAGAGATTAAGAAATCAACAACCGCTGAGGTCTAACTCTTCATCCCTTAAGTCAGTGCGAATGAGTTTATCCTCTCTGCAGGTCCGCTTCAGCGCATTGAATGCACTAGTGTGAAATACGCACTTGTTTACAAGGCACTGTTAACGTGATCTTCTGTGATCTGGTATCACCACGTTAACTACAATGTAACGTGTGCTATGAACGGTTTGCAATAAATATATGTAACATTCAATCATATTTAAAGCAACAGTGATAAATAATTTATTTCAGTAAATAAGTGTTTAATACATAGGTTATTCAAAGTAAAAGCTTACTTTCATGTATAACCCCAACAAAACATGGAAACTTCTGGAACTCTTAATATTCAGTACTGAAGATCAGCAGACCGGAGATCAGTAGCGAAGATCAGCAGACCAAAGATCAATAGCGAAGATCAGCAGACTGGAGATTAGTAGTGAAGATCAGCAGACCGGAGATCAGTAGCGAGGTCAGGTGCTATTAATCAAAAGCGGTATTAAAAAGATATCACTTGAAGACCAGAAGACCTACTCTATAAAAGATATCAGCAGAGTTGGTTGGTTGAAGCTAAGACAACCACATCAGTAGACTCAAGGCAACTGATCAGTAGAAGTTGAGATCAGTTCAGGCCAAGTCAGCAAGATGATAAGCTTATCTACTTATCAAAAACATACGGGGTAAGCCAGACCAGGAGAATGTCAACATTAGTTGGTGAACAAACACTGAAAAGTGTACTTGTTAACCAATGAGAGATAGACACGTATGAACAGAGCTGACAATGCGGGATTCGGCGCTGCATAATCAAACGGCTATAAAGGACAACTATTCACGCTTTTGGCCATGCCGTTCCTGAAGCATGTCACATCAATCCTGCAATTCTACCAAATATAGCCGGAAATTCAAATTGCTCTCCAACGGCTCTTTGATTTCAAGGTTTATAAATATGGGATTACTCTTCAAAATGAAGACACATAAATTATCAAGAAGCTCATACTATGGCAATATTTCCGCAGAAAGAACACAAACTTGAAGATTATTTCTAAGTGTTCATCCCATTGTTCTTAGCATAGAAATCTCATCCTTTAGCTTTAGGCTACACATATACTAGGATAGATTTCCAGTTGGAACAACAATAAATCTTACCCAAACCCAAAGTTAGGTTAAGTTTGTTTAGCAAGATTTCAGACTAGTATTTCTAGTTCTGATTTCTGGTATCGGTTGAGTGAGAACTCTATTAATATATGTTGGTTGTAATGTGTTGGACTAACACAATAAACTAAGTTCAAGTTGGTTAAGTTGGTGCCCCTTGTGATAGGGAAGAGTGGACGTAGGACTGGTTGTCCGAACCACTATAAATCTTGTGTGCATTTATTTGCTCTTAACTGCTTTACACTATCGCACACGACTTTGCTTAAAATCTCATACATATTCTAAGTTAGGATCAGTTTGCATCAAGCAACTGATCTGATCAGTTTGACTCCTTGGTCAGCTGATTGAAAATAGACTCGAGAATCTGATTTATTAAAACTGGTTTTTCACACGGGTATAAACTAGCTTCAGCACAATCAGTTAAACTGATAGACAAGAAACTGATCAGCCATCAGACAATCAGTAAGTTGGATATCAGTCCAAACTGACTCACTCGCACTCTAATCAGGAAACCTGCTTTCACACCTGATCCGCATGAAAAGTTTTTCAGAAGTTTATTCACCCCTCCCCTCTAGACTTCTACCCTCACGAAACCTGTTCGGGACCTACAAGTGGTATCAGAGCAGTGGTTCTATAGACCACTGGCTTTGAATATCATCGGTTCTGTAGGAAGAACCTTTGTGGTCACTTGAACAGATCTAGAAAAACCATTTTTAAATTTCATCTGTTTTCTAAAACTCACTCAGCATGGATAATACATCCGGCATGTATCATGATCTGCAAAAGTTTTCTATTGATGAATATGCAGATTGGACCATAATTATGAGTAACCATCTGGGAGCCATCAGCAACAGGATGATGGAAGTTCTAGAACAAGGACCAATCCTCATCTACCACAACAATCCAGCTGAAGGTGGTGACCCAGATTTTCCAGTTGGCGCTCGGATAAAAAAGAGTCCAGTTCTGATGGATGCAGAAGAAAGAAAGCTGTCAACTATGGATACGGTTGCGAGACACATAATCATGAAAACAATGGATAAGATCACACGTGAAAAGATCAAGTATCTCAAGACAACCAAACAGATGTGGGATACACTTGCTGAAATGTTTGAAGGAAATGATCTGATTAAAGACAGCAGACTGCAAGCCGAACTGGTGAAGTTTGAGAAACTTAAGATGCTGCCAAATGAAACCATCAATCAGCTCGATGGAAGAATCACCATGTCAGTCAACAAGCTACGGGAACTAGGACGTGAAATGTCAGACAAAGACATTAACTACAAGATCTTGAGATCTCTGACAAAGAAGTGGGATATGAAAGTTACAGTGATAAAGGATTGTCAAGATATTGCTAAGATGAAGCAAGGCAACCTGTTTCTGAGTCTTAAAGCCCATGAGTTTGATCTGATTGAACGAGGGCAAGAAGAAGACGATGAGTCGCCTGCCGAAGCCACACCTGCCACATCAAAAGTTGTTGCATTCAAAGCAACCAGCAGCAACTCAAAGTCTACTGAACCTGTTGGAAATATCATAAGTCAGACGGAACAGATTGCTTTGCTGACCAGAAAAATTGAAAAGTCCAACATTCAACTGGGTAAATATCGAAGATTCTACAGAGATTATCAGAACAGCAGAGGAAGAGATAGGAGGCTAACTGGCAGATAGCAAGAAAGAACCAGAACAGATGACCGAAGAGATGATCACAGGGAGGATCGCAGAGAAGATAAGAAAAGATATGATCGATCTGATGAAAGGAGAGACAACAGATCTGAGAGAAGAAATTATGATTACAGGCAAACAGGAAAGTCACCTGACAGATTCTACAGACGGAATGACTCGCCTAGCAAAAGAAGTTTCGTGGATTGTGGAGCATGTTTCAACTGTGAGAAACTAGGTCATTACGGCGCAGATTGTCTGGACCTGACACCAAAAGAAAGAGAAGAGAAGCGGAACAGAAGAGAGCAACGTTATAGAGATAGGAAAGCCATGGTTGCTGATACGCCTGGGATTGATGATTCTTATCTGCCTTCTGAGGATTCAGGCTACTCATCTGTAGAAGACTTCTGCCTGATGAGCAATGCTGATGATTTCTACAACTATGATGATCTGATATTCTCTTCTGATGATGAAATCTGTCTTATGGCTAAAGAAGAAGACCAATCTGAGGTAACCTCTAAATCTTCTATGTTTTCTGATTCCACACCAGCTATGCTAAGCACACCTGCTGGAGAGATTGACCTGCAGCTCTATAGTGAGCAATTGCTTGAAGATCTCTCTAATGCAGTAGACAATTATACAATAATGGAAGTTAAAAATGATAAGCTAAGGATTAAGAATACTTAGCTTGTTAAGAAAAATGATATCAGAAAAGCTGCTGAACTGAAATCAGCTGAAACTGTTCAGAGAATGACTGAAGAACTGGAAGTTCTGAAAGCCAGTTCTTCTGATCAGGACAAACTGATTAAAGATCAGCTAGCTATTAACAAACAGCAAGCTAATGATCTTAAAATCCTACAAGCTAAGTTTGATGAACTTTTCCGACTGCATGAGAGTCTAAAGAAATCTGAGGATAGTTTACGTAAGAAAATAGAGGTTTTCACGAAATCTTCTAAGACCGTTCAAGATCTGAACAACTATTTAGTATGTCTACTAATAAGAAGGGAATTGGGTATGAAAACCCTTCTACATCCTCAAAAGCCCCGTCTGGTTCACTTCAGAAAAGTGTAATCAAACGAGTTTTTTAAAAGATACACATAAAGCAAAATTTGTATCAGATAAGGGAAAGAGACCTGTTGAACAAGTAAGGCAAGTGCCTAATCAGAAAGGGAACAGAAATGGACCCCAACTGATCAAGCATAAGCCAAGGAATCAACAGAAGAACCCTGTTCTTCTTAAGAGACCTCAACCTGATCAGCAGATTAGGTATCAGAAAAGACAACCTCTCAAAGGAAAATCTGATCTGAAACCTAATCAGGGTCAGCTGCCTAACAAGCAAGCTAAAGGTAAACTACTAAGACCATCTATGCCAAAAAGATATGAATCTTTTAATGGTAGCAGTCGTACCTACCCTTACAATCAGAAACCTAGGGCTGCTGCACCTGAGCCCCACTAGATTAAAAGAAGACATATATCAATGAAAAGGTCCAAGTCTTCTGAGTCATCCAAGGCTCACACTCATAATCATACTAATCAGAATGCATATGAAGAGACGTATGATTATGTAGATGTTTATGGGAGACAAATTAGGCCCTCTGTTTTCAACAAAGGTGTCAGATATGTTTGGATCCCGAAAGGTACTTCTAACCCCCCCAGGACCCGATTCTACTGGGGTACCTAAAGCCTGATTTGATTGCAGGTCCGCGTGGGTTTGGCAAATAAGGGAGGTGTACAAGCAACTATCTGGTACATAGATAGTGGATGCTCAAGGCACATGACTGGAAGCAAACATCTCCTTAGCTCTTACACAGTTATGGAGCAGAAAGGTGGAGTTTGTTCCTTTCTGGATTATGAGTTGGAGATCAGAAAGATCGCTGGAGTGGAGACTGCTCCAGAACTGATTTCAGATGATGCAGTTGCTGGACTAATTACTCGACAGCTGGGACTGCCAGATACCCCCATGCAAAGAGAAATGGCCCACAAGATGGTCAAATACAGTCGAGTGATGCAGCAAATGAAGGTTTCTGTTATTACTGAAGAACTTGTTGTTGTCGGCTCGATCGAGATTGAAGAGATATTTGAACTAGGGCCTGACACCGAACAAATAGTAAAATAGATGATAATTATTGAGGAACCCGAAGACTTTGCCGATGAAGCTGTTGAGTGAGATGCGGCACAGTCCCCATCGGCTGAGGCTCAATCAGCCGAGAATGTGATTGACTTGACTGCTGGAGGAAGTCAAACAGAGGAGATGGAAGTGGGAGCTCCTTCTACTTCAGCAGATCAGGTAACATATATTTTACAAACTTCTCCTGAATTCGAAGCAAATCTGATGAAGTACATTAAGAACTCCTTTAGAGCGAACATGGCTCAAATGTTTCGCGATGATGTGAGGTTCTTTGTACCAAGACAACTGGAGAAGGCCATCAGAACTGAACGCGAACTTGTATCCTCTCACTGCACCCAAATTTCTAAAGAATTGAGAGATACAACAGCTGATAAGATGGTGGAGGTAAATGAGAAGCTGGCCAAGATTGAGGAGACCAGAAATCAGCAGTTCACTCTGATGATGAACGAGAAGATAGCAGAATTGACCAGATTACAAAAAGATCTTGCTGGTGCTGCGACCAGAGTCAATTCTGCTGCTGATAAGTTTGAGAATCTGTTCGACAAAGTCATTCCAATTGTGGATAAAGCTCATTCTTCCATGCTGACTATGATCGAACAAGTAAGCCCTTCTGGTGACTCTTCTGCCCTGGATATTCTGAAGAAAGATCTATCTAAGCAGATTGGTGACCTCAACTCTGAGCTGAAAGCTCTTTTTGAGGGAACTAAAAAAGGGGAAGAAGAGAAGAATGCTGAGAAGAATGCTGATACCATCCAACGGCTGAATCAGGTTGAAAACCATGTAGCAGGGATCCAGATAACTCTGGAACAGAAGAGAATGAAGAAAGATGCAAAGATCGCCACTGACCGAAGAAGTCATTTCTTCATCATCCACCGACTCGTGAGCATGCGAAAAAGGGAAGAAACCAAATTCTTTGTCCTCGCAAAGAAGAAGAAATCTTCAGAAGCGGAGATCAGAAAAGCAGAAGAATTGAAGAAGGCAGAGCTGGATAGACAGAAAAGAATGGAAAATGCCGCAAGCCTTGACAAGACTTATCGCATGAGGAAAAGGAAAGGGCTTGTTGCTGAATCCGGAGAAGGCGCACATGTAACAGAGCCAATTCTTCCTGCTGATGTGGATGTCATTGTAAAGCCAGATAAAAATATGGCTAAGGAATGGCATCTGATCAAGGGGGAATGGTACATCTTAGCCCACATCAATCAAGTTATTCCAACCAACGTGGATAAAAATGAAATATTTAGGGATTGGTTGAATAACAAGCATCCAGCTTTCTACAACAACATCATGAGAGAAGCCAAGAAGCTGAGTTGCATCCCAATAGCTCCAGAAGTTGAAGTCATGGATTACAAGAAGACTTCAGATGGGAAGATTGACAAGATAGCCTTCAATGCAGTACTCAACAAGTGTCTTGCACAAGATGACATCCTTGAAGAAAGTAGAGCTGCAGATGTCAAGGCAAGGTTGTTCGAGATATGTGTTGTTCCGGAGGAAGAGAGATTTTGAATCAGAAGACTTATCAGTGGTAAGATCATAATAGAATTTGATGTACTTGTAAAAAATCTGGTATTTAATGAAAATTCTATTTTTTTCTGATCTTAAGACAAAATCTCATTGTCTTCTGACTCTCTCTCTCTCTGTTTTTACTTATGTTTAACTTTGTTCAGCATTCTTTCTGAGAAATGTTTTGGTTCCATCAAAAAGGGGGAAATTGTTGGGAAAATTTATAGTTTTGATTGAAGTTCCAAAACAGTTGTAATAGGAGCAGTTGAATCTGTTAGTCGACTGAGGATATGATAGGAAACCAGCTGAACATGTTAGACAGCTGATGCAGTAGACTAGGTCATTATTAAGGAGGAACTCTTAATGTTCAGTAGTGAAGATCAATGAGACCGGGAGATCGATGTAAAGATCGTGAGATCGGAGATCGATGGTGAAGATCAGCAGACCGGAGATCAGTAGTGAAGATCAGCAGACCGGAGATCAGTAGCGAGGTCAGCTGCTGTTAATCAGAAGCGGGATTAAAAAGACATCACTTGAAGACCAGAAGACCTACTCTATAAAAGATATCAGCAGAGTCGATTGGTTGAAGCTAAGACAACCACATCAGTAGACTCAAGGCAACTGATCAGTAGAAGTTGAGATCAGTTCAGGCCAAGTCAGCAAGATGATAAGCTTATCTACTTATCAGAAACATACGGGGTAAGCCAGACCAGAAGAATGTCAACATTAGTTGGTGAACAAACACTGAAAAGTGTACTTGTTAACCAATGAGAGCTAGACACGTATGAACAGAGCTGACAATGCGGGGTTCGGCGCTGCGTAATCAAACGGCTATAAAGGACAACTATTCACGCTTTTGGCCATGCCGTTCCTGAAACATGTCACATCAATCCTGCAATTCTACCAAATATAGCCGAAAATTCAAATTGCTCTCCAACGGCTCTTTGATTTCGAGGTCTATAAATATGGGATTACTCTTCAAAGTGAAGACACGAAAATTATCAAGAAGCTCATACTATAGTAATATTTCCGCACGAAGAACACAAACTTCAAGATTATTTCTAAGTGTTCATTCCATTGTTCTTAGCATAGAAATCTCATCCTTTAGCTTTAGGCTACACATATACTAGGATAGATTTCCAGTTGGAACAACAACAAATCTTACCCAAACCCAAAGTTAGGTTAAGTTTGTTTAGCAAAATTTCAGACTAGGGTTTCTAGTTCTGATTTCTGGGATCAGTTGAGTGAGAACTCTATAAATATCTGTTGGTTGTAATATGTTGGACTAACACAATAAACTAAGTCCAAGTTGGTTAAGTTGGTGCCCCTTGTGATAGGGAAGAGTGGACGTAGGACTGGTTGTCCGAACCACTATAAATCTTGTGTGCATTTATTTGCTCTTAACTGCTTTACACTATCGCACACGACTTTTCTTAAAATCTCATACATATTCTGAGTTAGGATCAGTTTGCATCAAGCAACTGATCTGATCAATTTGACTCCTTGGTCAGCTGATTGAAAACAGACTCGAGAATCTGATTTATTAAAACTGGTTTTTCACACGGGTATAAACTAGTCCGCACAATCAGTTAAACAGATAGACACCGAACTGATCAGCCATCAGGAGATCAGTAAGTTTGATATCAGTCCAAACTAACTCACTCGCACTCTGATCAGGAAACCTGCTTTCACACCTGATCCGCACGAAAAGTTTTTCAGAAGTCTATTCACCCCTCCCCTCTAGACTTCTGCCCTCACGAAACCCGTTCTGAACCTACAAGGCCCATTGGCTCCAGGAAGAGGGCTGCTAGGATATAGTCAACAGGGTATGGGGGCATGGGCTCCTCGCCATCTGCAGCCCTATCGAGCGGGATTACGGGATGCGGGATGGAATTGGCCAGTTGGAGTGAAAAAAGTTTTGGTGAAATCCCAAAAGTGTTAAGAAAAACAAAGGAAAGGTTTGGCAAGCTACATGCATCTCCCCAAACTCCTGAGGTGGTTATGGAGTCATGAAGTCTGGAAAGTATGGTGTCAGCCTTGGTAAGGAAAGAGGAAGTGTTCTGGCTTCAGCGGTCCCGTGTGAGTTGGATGAGAGAAGGGGACCGAAATTCCAAATTCTTTCATAAAGTGGCTAGTGGAAGGAAGAAGAGGAATTCTATAGAGATAGTTACTGATGAATTGGGGTCAACCATAAGGAGGAGTATGATATTCAGAAGGTTTTCGTGGAGTACTTCTCAAAGCTCTTCACAACTAAGGGTAATCTGGATATGGAGAAGGTTTTGGGAGCTGTATCACATAAGTTGTCGGATGATATGAAGGATACGTTGGCCCAAACGTTCACGGAGGATGAGGTAATGAAAGCTCTTTTCCAAATGCACTCATGCAAAGCCCCAGGTCCCGATGGTATGTCCGTTATTTTCTTTCAGAAATTTTGGCATGTTGTTGGGAAAAGTATCATTGATTCAATTCTTGATGTTTTGAATCATGGTGTTTCTCCCGCTATGTTGAATCATACTTTTCTAGCTCTTATTCCTAAAGTTAAATGCCCCCCGTACCCCTGTTGAATTTAGACCAATTAGCCTTTGTAATGTCTTTTTCAAGATCATTACGAACACCATTGCTAATCGATTGAAACTGGTTCTGCCTGATATTATTGATCCTGTGCAATCAATTTTTGTTCTAGAAAGACTCATAACAGATAATGCTCTCATGGTCTACGAAGTGTTCCATTACATGAAGAATAACAAGGCAAAAAGGCGTGGGTCATATGCATTCAAACTCGACATGAGTAAAGCGTACGACAGGGTGGAGTAGCCCTTCCTGGAAGGTGTGATGATGAAGATGTGGATTGGAGTGACTCTCGTCAACACTATTATGAGATGTGTTCGAACCGCCACCTTCTCCTTATTTGTTAACGGTCAACCGACGAGCGTTTTTACTCCCTCAAGAGGGCTTAGACAGGGAGATCCCCTCTCCCCGTATCTATTCATGTTCTGTGTTGAAGCCTTGTTGGCCATGATCCAAAAAAGTATAGAAAATGGTGTTCTCCATGGGATTCAAATATGCAGAGGGGCACCCGTGGTATCCAAGTTGTTTTTTGCGGATGATACTATTATTTTTGGGAGGAAGAATCACAATGAGCTACGGTGTTTGAAGAAGATCCTCGAGACGTATGAGTATGCTTCGGGCCAGGCAATAAATCTTACAAAGTCCAAAATCATGTTCAGCAGTGGCATTCCAGAGGATAAGGGTGACGAGTTGGCAAGGTTACTTGGGGTAATTAGAGTTAACCAACACTCTATTTATCTGGGTATCCCTACTAACGTGGGGCACTGACGGGGACGATTTTTAGAACTTTGGTTGCTAAAGTGGAGAAAAAATTGAAGGATTGGATGAGCAAGACGCTATCTCAAGCGGGTAAATTGGTGTTGATCAATTCAGTGGTCCAATCGATTCCTACATACCTCATGAGTTGCTTCAAAATTACTCAGGGTGTGTTGGATAGTATTAGAGCTGCAATTGTTATATTCTGGTGGGGACAGAAGAATGAAGAGAAGAGGACACACTGGATCAAATGGGAGAACCTCTGCAAACCAAAATGGGAAAGTGGGATTGGTATTCGGGACCTCGGCTCTTTCAATAAAATGCTTTTGGCTAAGCAAGGTTGGCGACTCATTTAAAACGGAGGTAGCCTTCTTGCTCAAACCCTCAAAGCCAGGTATTTCCCTCGAGTAGATTTCCGGATGGCGAAAGCAGGCTATAACCCCAGGTACACGTGGAGCAGTATGTTGGAAAGAAGAGAAGTGCTTGAGCTAGGCTTCATTTGGGTTGTGGGAGATGGACAAAAGGTGAATGTGTGGAGGGACCCTTGGATCCTGCAAAATGAAGGCTCCCGGGTGTTATCTGATCTAGGCCTCCAACCAAAAAACCTCATGGTCTGTGATCTACTCGTCGATGACTACACTGGTTGGAATGAAGACCTAGTTCATCAAACCTTCTCCCACGCCGAGGCTACCAGAATACTCACTATCCCCGTTGGATTGCACCGACAAGATGCCCTGGCGTGGAAACTGGAGAAAACGGGAGTTTACTCGGCTAAATCTGGATATGTTGAACTGATGAAACAATCAAATCAGGCATACTGCATGCAGCCCTCAAATGAGCTGGAGAGGAAATGGCAATGGGTGTAGAAGCTAGAGGTTACGCAAAAAGTTCAAATTTTTATGTGGAAAGCCATGCATGGAATACTTCTGTCATGCTTAAACCTCATCTCCGGGTATGTTAATATGGACCCCGAATGTAAGAGATGTGGGGACCCAATTGAGTCGACCGAGCATGCTCTAAGGGATTGCCCGGGGCTTGCGGGAGTCTGGAACCTATTTCCGTATGACACAATGAAAGGACAAAATCTTGGACAGCTCACTAATACACATTTGGGCTTGGACAGCTGTGAAAAATGGCCTTGGAGAGCGGTTAGTAACAGTTGTCCAAGCTTGGACAGCTGATAAAAAATCGTTGTCCAAGAAATCGCACTTGGACAGTGGTTTTCAACCGCTTTGCAAGATTGTGCTTGGACAGCGGTTATTAACCGCTGTCTAAGTTAAAAAAAATTAAAATTTCGTTTATTATGTTACATAGACAGCGGTTATTAACCGCTGTCCAATATCTTTTTTTTTTAATTATTAATTTATATTTTAAAAATCCTATAAACCAAAACTTATATATGTCCAATACCATAAACCATAAACCAAAAATCCTATAATAAAACCATAAACCAAAACTTATACCAGATATATATATACCAAAACATCAAATAAATTAATAAACATACACATCATGAAATAAATAAATATACAATCATAAACATACGTCCAATACACCAAAAACATGAAATATATATCATCACAAATATATAATTTAATTACATGCTACCAAAATTTCAAACAACGTTCACTCAATATCGTATGAATATAAGAATCGATTGTAAAGGTACCCCGTCCAATCGTTTTTCCATTTCTCCAGTCTTTTCTTAGAGTAAGAATTGAGCTCACGTTCGTAGACAAACTACAAACAACGAATCAATCAATATAGTATGAACTTTTATTCAATCAATAATAATTTAAATAAATCGATTAATTGACTTACATTGAGAGAAATTTCGTTAGAGAAGCGCGGATTATATCTTCAATAGAGCAACACACAAAATGTCCACAATGTTCATTATCTCGTTGCCTCGAAACCTGTTGATCCAGTTCACTTTATTTAATAAAGCAAAAGAAACAACATTTAATATAGCAGAAGAAACAACATTCAATAAAGTCGTACATTTCTTTTTAGCACTTGTTTTTCTTTTTCATTTTTTGGTTGACTTTTCTCGTTCATGACCATAAATTTTAACAAGATCCGGATTGCCATATTCATCCTCATCTCTAATTATTCTCTGGTATGGGCGTGGATTTGCAGGATCATAGAAAGATGGTACAGAATGAGTGAAGTTCGGAAAAGGATCATCAATTGTGTCAACATCTTCATCGACATAGTCCCTAATCTGGAAACTATTGTTAAATTTGTTTGACAGAACCACAATGGATCATTTCTTATTAACTGGGTCGGGGACATAGAAAATTTGTTGAGCTTGACTGGCCATTATGTAAGGGTCATCTCTGTATCCCACATTCTTCAAATCAACGCGTACGAACCCAGAACTTTCAACTTGGACCCCGTTAGGGATCCTCACCCAACTACACTCGAAGATTGGTTGACGGTGAATAATATAGTCGAGTTCCCATATGTTGACAATCTGTCCAGAGTAAGTAGTATTTGATTGATCCACTGCAGTTGTAGTAATGGACACTCCACTATTCTGCATAGTACTTGTGGCATCATGATCTCTGGTATAAAATGTGTATCTGTTGCTAAGATAACACTTGTATGAATAAACATGTCTATCAGGCATTCTGGATAACCACTTAACTCTTTCATTCACTGATTATGTTTCCCGTGACAACATATTTTCTACATAACCATTGAACCAGTCAACAAACGTGCGATTGTGTTTAACATCAATCCATGATCTATCTCTGGTGGGACTTCTCTCAGCAAGTGATCGCATGTGCAGGTCAATAAAAGGAAGCACGTCGACCGTGTTGTGAAGTACGCACAAGTGCATCAGTGTTAGTTCCTCCATGCTAACACTTACAGGTTGACCACTGGTAATGCCTTCACCATCCATCCTATTGGTGTACCGGGTAACTGGAAGTCCAATTGCATCGACATTCGGAATAAATTCAGACCAGTACTCGACTGCTTCTTCTACTAAATAGCGTTCTGCAATGCATCCCTCAAGCCTGGACTTATTCATCACATATCCTTTGAGCACTTTCATATATATCTCTACACCATACATCCATCGCATACGAGCAGGACCACACATCCTTGTCTCGTGTACCAAATGAACTGTTAGGTGAACCATTATATCAAAAAATGATGGAGGGAAATACATCTCAAGCTCACAGAGAGTCCCCACAATCTGCCTCTGAAAACCAAGCAATTTTCTAGGATCTATGACCTTGCTACTCATTACCTTGAAGAACCAACATAACTTTGTTATGGTTATGCGCACATTTTCAGGCAAGATAGAACGTATTGCAATGGGCAGGAAAGTCTCCATGATGACATGATAGTCATGCGATTTCAGATTCATCAGTCTCACGCCATCATCTGATACAAGTCTCTATATGTTGGAGGAATAACCCTCTGGTACTTTCACATTCTTTAGCAGCTGAAGTAACTCTTTTCTCTCATTCTTGGACAAGGTGTGTGCAGTAGGAGGTAAGAACGGTTGACCCCTTTCTCTAGGCATAGGTTTTAATTCTGCTCTTATTCCCATATCAATCATATCCATTCTTGCATTGTAATCATCCTTGGATTTCTTATCAGCTAGGAGAGTGTTGAGCAAGCTGGAACAAACGTTCTTCTCAACGTGCATTAGATCAATGAAGTGTCTAACATACAACTCTTTCCAATAGGGCAATTGAAAGAAAATTGATTCCTTCTTCCAACCACTAGTGGGGACACTCTTTGCGAAGATCTTTCCGTACTGTGTGTCGATATTCTTCATCTCATTCAATACATCTGAACCTGACAATAAACGTGGTGCTTCACCTGTCTCAATTGTGCCATCGAATGCATCGGCCATTGTTCTGTGCTTATGGGTTGGGTCCAACCACCTCCTATGTCCCATATAAATTGTCTTCCTACAATGACTCAAGCGAATGTGATGTGTCTTCTTGGTACAACAAGGACATGCATTGGCCCCTTTCACACTATATCCAGATAGATTCCCGTAAGCGGGAAAGTCATTGATAGTTCCAAACAGCATGGCCTTCAACTTGAAATTTTCCTTTCTACAAGCATCATACACATCGACACCCTCATCCCACATGAGCTTCAAGTCCTCTATCAAAGGAGCTAGATATGCATCTATGTCGTTACCAGATTGTTTGGGTCCTAATATCAACATAGACAACATCATGTAAGTGCGCTTCATGCACAACTCGGATGAAAGGTTATAAACTAACAGAATCACTGGCCATGTACTATGGTTGGTACTTTGGATACCGGGCGGATTCATTCCGTCGATTGAGAGTGCAAGACGCAAGTGTCGCGGGTTCGTTGCCAAATTCTCGATGCCCGACATCGAATGTCTTCCATCGGGTGAATCGGCCAGAAGTCTTAGCATTCCATCTTTGATCCTATCATCATGATGCCAAGTTAAATTTCTAGCATCCACAAATACTACTATACATTCTCCTGAATCTTGGTATTATTGGAAAGTACCACAACACCTTCATGGAGATTTATTTTCTTATATCGCTTCTCCCCACACTTGGGACATTCATCGAGGTCTCGCATACTCCTTCCAAATAAGATACAATTACCCGGACAAGCATAAATTTTTCGATGTGTTAACCCGATGGACTTGAGCATTTGTTTAAGATCATATGCTCTCTTAGGCAAGACATTTCCATCGTGCAATAGACCACTAATCGTTTCAAAGATAGTTGTGAAGAACTCATCGGACAACCGGTGAGTCGCTTTTAGGTTGAACAATATCAACACAAATTTGACGGTTTTTGTTGCCTTCTTACACCCGGCCCAAAAGTGGTAATCCAAATAGAATCCCTTAACTTCTCGACATATAAGGGGTGATCTCGCAGATCATCGTCATCCCCACTCGATGTATCAACAGTCGGTACATCATCGAAAATATCCGCATCCACTGTATCTTCAAACCTAAAGTCAGTTTCTAGGTTGCTTGAGCTACATCCATCTCTTCTCTCACCATGATATGTCCAAACGGTATATGTTTTATCAATACTGTGAATCATCAAGTGGTCAAACAGACTTTCTCGACCACTAACGATTTTTCCATTCATACATTTCCAACACGGACATGGAATGTACCGAGGGTCGGTGCAGTGTCTAATTGCATGATTACAAAATTCTTTCACCCCATTACTATACTCATCTGATAATCGATCTGCTCGAACCCACTTTCGATCCATATAGAACTAGAGATGCCTATAGAAAAGGCAATATGAAGTGTTTCTCAAGATAATGTATCCTAATGTATTAAACCTAAAAGTATTAAACCTAAAAGTATTACAATCCTAATGTATAAAACTTGCATATAGAATGTGGTAGTACCTAAGGTTTGTATATTGCGTGTATCTAAGGATTTGTTGTATCTCAAAACAATGTATATAACCTAATGTACCATCATTAATCATCTAAAGCAACACACTACTATCCATTCACCAAATCATCAAATTAATATAACCAAAATATATCCTAATGTATTAATCCTAATTTATGCTTAAATCCTCACACAAGCATATTATCAAACACCTTGAGTGCATCAATTGTTCATATCTAAGTTAGCATAAAAAATCAAGTCAAGCCACACAATATATATTCATCTCTAACAAGTTGTTCATCTCTAACACTAACAACATTAATCCTAATAAATTAACAATAATTTATGCTTAAATCCTCACACAAGCATACTATCAAACACCTTGAGTGCATCAAACACCAATATATATACATCAATATACATACACCAATATACATACACCAATACATACAACATGATATATATACACCAATATACATATATATACACATTAATTCAATATATATATACACACATTAATTCAATATATATATATATACACATTAATTCAACATATATATACATATACACATTAATTCAATATATATATATATACTAACATATATATACTAACATATATATATATATAAACGAATAATTACCTATGGAAGGAGAAAGGCGGCGACGGCGGTAGGGGAGGTTGGCGGCAAGGCGACGGAGGCGGCGGTAGGGGAGGACGCGCGGCGGATGGTTCGATTTGGGGGAGAGGGAGGAGGAGGCTAGGGCTTCTGGTTCGCGATTTGGGGAAATAAGAGCTAATGGGAAGACGACGGTGGCGACAGAATGGGAGGACGCGCGACGGAGTTCGATTTAGGGTAGAGGAAGGAGGACGCGCGATTTAATTTGGGGAAAAATATAAGTCTGGTTTGCGATTTGGGTCGTATTTAATATATCTGAACACTTGGACAGAGAACCGCTGTCCAAACTTTTCCCTTGGACAGCGGTTCAAAATCGTTGTCTAAACACTTGCACAGCGGTTCTCAACCGCTGTCTAAGTGTTAAACTTGGACAGCGGTTTCGAACCGCTGTCTATTCTTTTTTTTTTTTTTTATTAAAACCGCTCTCCAAGCTATAGCTTGGAGAGTTGTTTGAAAAAAGGGCTGTCCAAGTGCAGCTGTGCAAACTCAAATGTGTAGTAGTGGCTAGACGAGTGGATTTTCAACAGTGATGGAGAACCTTGATCACGAGGGAAAGCCAAGGTTCGCATGTGTCCTCTGGGCCATCTGGTTCGCTCGGAATAATCTGGCGTTCCAAAATATTATAATGACAGTGGATAGAATCGCGGAGGTGGCACGCAAACACGTCGAGGATTATACGGCTGTAAATCGTGCAAAGCCTAAAGTACCACAGCGAGCAGAAGCAGAGAGATGGACTCCACCTCCGCAGGGAGTCTCAAAGTTGAACATTTATGTTGCATGTGTGCTGCGTAATGAAGAGGGGATCGTGCAATGGATGAAGGAGGAGGTAATCAATGAGTCTATTTCACTAGATGTGGCTGAAGCCCAAGCTGTGCTTAGTGGAGTGAGATTGGCATTAGAAAAAGGTGTTCAAATAGTGGTGGTCGAGATGGATTACCAGGTGACGTATAGTGCTTTGCGCAGACCTAAAGAAGATGTTTCATATTTTGGTGGTATTGTTGGTGAAATTCTTACTCTTTGTCGTAATTTTAATTTGTGCACTTTTAGTTGGGTTCGTAGAACCGCGAATAAGGTTGCACATGAACTGACACATTTTGCATATTCTTGTGATGTCGTCTACGTTTCACCATCCATTCTGGAGGTGGTTATGTATGTTGGGGTTATACTGGAAAGTATGTTTTTTACTTTGTATAATCAAACTGAATTTCTTATTTATTTACTGAAAAAAATTATTTATCACTGTTGCATTAAATATGATTGAATATTATATATATTTACTGCATACATGTTCAATAAATAGTATGTGTTACATTGTAGTTAGTTTGGTGATACCAGATCACGGAAGATCAAATTAGCAGTTCCTCGTAACTAAGTACAAATTCACAACCTAGATGGAAATGAACAATCCATCGTGAAAGGTTGAAGTGTAAGGCTCAGATTAACTTGTCTTGACCAAGAGATTACACTAGTGCATTATGATGCGCTGAATAGGACCTACAGGAGGATAAATTCTTCAGTACTGAATATAGAAGAATTAGACCTCAATGGTTCGTTATTTCTTAATCTCTGTTCCTTAAATAGGATCGTGTGAAATTAATAACTATTGCTTTGACTTATGATGGGAAGAGAATCAACGTGATTCGATACCTTATATCTTGGGCAATATTATTTGTTACACGACGATTGCTAAGATTTAATACGGAGAATCGTGTGCAAGTACGTCTTGCTTGATTTGTCCCCTTGGTGGGCTCAGAAACTTTATCATACCAAATCTTGCAAGTGAAAATTTATTTCCGGTATGGATAATAATGTTGAACTGTCTTTACTCCAAGGATAAAGATATTAATTAATATAAGGCTCCTTCAGTGGCTTAATTAATTAGTGGACTAGATAATCTTAAACACAAAAAATAATAAACGGGAGCCATATTATTGAAGCGTCGTAATATGGATTAAGATGGATAGTTCAATATTAATTTTATAGTGAAGTAAATTAATATTAATGGGCTTGAATAATATTTTGGCTTAATATTAAAGTTTCATAGCCCATTGGATGTCCAATCTTAATTCTCCTAAAGGACCCTCAAATAGCCCAATTAAAGTCCAATTAATGAAAAGGAGAAGAAAATATTATTGCCCTATTTTTCCACATTATTTTCAAAAATAATTAATGAAGGAAAGAGAAAAGATTTTCTTGATTTTCTTGGAAAGATTTTATGGAATAAGTATTATTGAGATACAAGTTTATCCCATAAATTCAAGAAAAGTCAAAGATCTATTTCCTTCCCTATTAATTTGTATTTTTCAAAAATTTCCATAAAATAAGGAGGTGGAATTTTGTGGAATATTTAATTATGGGAAAAAGAATATATGAGATATATTCAAGATTTCTTAGAGATCAAGAAAAAGATTTTCCCATCCTATTCTACACCAAAATTTCGACCACCCCTTATGTTATAAACAGGAGAAGAATTTTTCATCCCCAATGCAATTTCATGTGTTGGAAAAATTATAAATCCACAAAGGTGGTGACATATATTTTTGGTTTTTTCCTTTATTAAAATCGTTCGTGAGAATCCTTCCACCAGATTACTTTCGTGGACGTGGGACATATTTGAGAAGGCACTTTGGGTTGATCCATCGTCTCAACGGTTGTCTCTACAAGAGGTATGTAATCTCGTAACTCCTAGATTCTGCATGCTTAGGATTTACGTGAATTACGTGTACGCATGTTGTTGTTGTTTATTTAATTATTATGTTGAATTTATTTAAGATTGATTCATGTTAGTAATTAATTGAATAATTTAAATATGTATTTAAATACACCTCGAATAGATTCTGGCACCCCGTATTTCCCAACAATGTATGTTGTGACAGCCGATTTACTGGCTTATTAACATCAACCTTTATTTTCCCGTCAAAAAAAATAATAATAATAAAAGTTGAAGGGGCAATACTTTTAGTAACTTATTAGTATTTTTTAAAATACTTTTGACAATTTTGAACATACTGTCAATTTTATTTTAAATTATTTTATAAATACTATCAACTTTCACTATTAATCAATTTTCTCATAATCACTAATTTTAATCACTTTTTTAAAACCTTAAATTTTAGCAAACATCCTCTTAATTAGGCTGGATTTATCATACATTTGTATGTGGACGATTTGCGCGCACCAATGTCGACTTGAATTCAATTTACCATGTGTTTGTATGTAGACATGCTAAAAAAAAACCGGAATCGCCAGTTCCACGGTTCTGGTTCCGGAACCGAACTGAAACCGTAAGATATACGGTTCGATTCTGGTTCCGGAACCGAACTGAAACCGTAAGATATACGGTTCGATTCTGGTTCTATCATTTCTAAAACCGCGAACCGCCGGTTCCGGTTCAAACCGCCGATTTTCTATTTTTTTTTAAATAAATAATTTCAATGGTTTAGATCTTCTTTAACTCAATTTAATGGTTATAATCATTTTCAATGTACTACTAGCCTACTACTAATTTTACTAATTTACTATTGTTGCATTTTAATATTGTACTAATGTAGTAATGTTTGATGATGTATCAATTAGGCAATTATCATGTATTTATAATTGTCTAATTATAAAATTATATGTATGTTTTAACTATTGTAATCTTCTATTTAAATTCCCATAACAATAATTTGTCATCTTCATTTACTTTTTTTCAAATTTTAGATCAAAAAATTAAGAAAAAAAAAATTTAAAAAAGGAACCGGTGGAACCGGAACCGAAAACCACCTGGACCGCGGTTTGATTCCAGTTCCACCTTTAAAAAATTTGGAACCGTGAGCATCTCTATTTGTATGTTGACTACAAGCTGCTAATTGTGGCGTCGACACCTGGTAAGGGTACCAAGTGTAGCCCAAGGGATTGATAATCATAGTTAGCAACGGATTCAGAAATTTTAATCAAAGTACATATGCATAATTAATTTTAAAGAGAGACACAGTTACATAAGAGGGTAAGATCGATGGGGTATAATTTAAACATATAATATTTAACAATTTAAAAATAATGAGTACTGATTTATTCTAATTTATACTCCATTTTGTATATGAGATCCAAGGACGAATCCAAAAATTAATGAAGGGATAGGCTAAAAATAGAATTTTCATAAGGCTAAGTCTTGTATGCATCAGGTGTACCGTGCATTTCATAATGTATACAAACTGCGCATGTAAATAAATTGCATATTTCAGTGCAACAAGTTTCATGATTCTAAAATACACTGTGGAGTGTACAGTGCATCTGGTGCACATGAGACCCATTCTTTTAATATATAATACATAATTTATACTTAATACAATGAAGAGATAAATTTAATTATAGGGAGAAGAAATCAGATAACAAAGTCATAAAATTTCAACAATAAAATTAAACGACGCTCAAAAGAAAGTGAAAAAATGTATTCATGTGTAAAACTAATACAATATTTATTCTATAATATGTGTCAATTACATTATATGTAGACTGAGTAAGTTGCTCATATACTGTTAGATTAGTAAATTTAATTGTCAAAATAAAAGAACACAACACGACGTAAAAAATAATATATGAGTGAGTTTAAATTAAATATTATGTTTTAAGTTAATTAATTAAATATGTGAACTGTACATAATTAATAAATAATAAAGATTGAGATTTGTGTTAAATTAGTGGATTGATTTTGGGTATTTTTTATTTTAAAAAAATAATTTAATTGAGTTAAAAACAGATTGAGTTTAAATAGATTGGGCTAAAAACATAACAATTCAAATTAATTACATATAAATATATATATATATATATACAAAGAACTTGAAGAAGAGTTGCACTGGGCTTGAGTCTGGTCAGCCCTCCTCTTAAATTCGTCCATGATGAGACTGTCTCATATAAACTTTTGTGTTGCGAGAATAATATAGTACTTAATTATAAAATCATACTATTCACAAAGTATGAAGGTAAATCCTAAAAAAAAGAGGAACAACATAAACAAAATATGATCTTAATCTAGAACTTGAAAATATTGTACTAAATGTATGTATTTTATTTTTAAATTAATTGTTTATTTTAAATGGAAGATTAGTGTGGCGTTATCTCTGCACTTCTCTACTCTTTTATGTTTTGTAAGTTGGGAAATATCAATGTAAGCGAAATATATTTTTGTAAAGTGTTGGTCCCGGTGGGAAAACCCATTTTGTGCGTGCGGAAGCAAAACGTTTCAGTTCAGTGCATATAAAACAGGGGTGAGGGCAGAGTGATTACAAATTTTTCGCTTTTAAGAACATGTGTGTTGTTTTGCTTGTAGCTGAATGCATATGGCAAGTAAGAACATAAAAGCAAAGAAAGAACACACGATTTTATAGTGGTTCGGAGTCCAACTCCTACATCCACTCTTCCCTATCATTAGGGGCACCTACTTAACCAACTGGACTTAGTTTAACGTGTTAGTCCAACACCCAACAGATGTTTACCGAGTTCACACTCAAACGGGACTTATCACCCTCACGGGATCGCCTACCCTCCCTTGCGGGATTGCTAGATGTTTACCGAGTTCACACTCACCTACAAACTTAACCAACTCTTGGGTTTGGGTATAAGATTGTTTGGTTTCCAACTAGGGTGAGATTTTCCCTTACATTTGTTTAGCCTCAATGCTAAGGTTGGGAAAATCTCTCTAAGCTTAGGATATGACATTTATGCTTAGATCTAGGGTAGAACACTTCTTGAATATATCGTGTATTTCTTTCTCTTTTGTTCTATGGTGGAAATGCTAGATGATTTGGCTCTGTAGCTTCAATGGTGTTTTCACGCATTTCACACACTTCCACACTTGATAATGAAGGAAGATCTTGTATTTATAGTGTGGATTTGAATGTTACCGTTGGAAGGAGTCACATTCAAATCCATACTATTCTATAAATTTCCGCAGCCTTTTTTCAGTTTGGTTGTCTTCCTCTCATTGGTCCTCGTCGATTGAATCTAACTGGTATATTTTTTCAGATCTTCCGAGTCTCGAGTTTATCTCGATCCTCGGCTTCTTGAACTCGAGGCTTCCTTGGACTCGAGGATTCTTGATTCAGAGACTTCTCTTGGACGGACCTTATCGTCGATCAGGCATCTTGACACTCAGTGGTTGAGTTGATTCTTCGACTTGAACATCGACCTTCAGTCACTAGCACTTTCGAGCTAACTGATCATCGATGGCGTTACGATTCTCGATGAACATGACTTGATGACTTCTACTTTGATCTGGTATGTAGATTTACGGTTTTACGATGTCGATTTCTTCTACTTTGATCGATCGGCTCTCATGATCGGTCGATATAGCATCAAATCGACATATCGGTTTATCTGCATCGAATTAGTACATCAGGTTAACATATCGGTTTAGAACATCGATCTCAATCACGTCGATTTTGATCATCACCTTTGTCTTCATATCGATCTCGATCACGTCGATCTCGACCGGTCTCATCTGCTCCTCTTACGATCTGCAACCTTCTCTTGATCTTACGGTCGGTTTCTTTACGATCGGCTTATGCGCTCTTACGATCACCGGAGATCGGCTAAATGCATTCTTCCGATCATCGATCGGGTATATTACGGTCATCGATCGGGTCATCTGGTCATCTGATCTTCTGATCAGCTGGCTTAGCTTTTCTTCTCTTCTGATTTTGCTCAGCTCATCAGTTAACTTCGGAACTCATCTTACTCATCTGATCTCGATCAGTCTCGTCTGATTTCGTGAGTTCCCCCTCAATTTGTTCTCTCGTTCCCCCTCAACTTGTTATCTGTAAATCAGCTTCAACAACACAAGTTGATAATGTTTTGACATAATTCATCAAAACTAAAATATCCCAACATAAAGCCCAAAAAATCAATATATAAATTAAATAATATATATACATTTTAAAAGTAATTATTTGAAAAAAATAACGTTATGCGCATGTCATTGAACACTTTTAGCTAGAAAAGCTCTAGTTGACAACAATCTTGTCACTAATTGAGGTCCATTTTCCTGTAACACTTATTGTGAATTACTCCGGTAATTTTAGGAATTGCCATACGTCATTAATTAGCTTAATAAGGTTACCCTCTCACTTCAACACTCGAAGTAGCATCTCAGATGGTGTTGCAAAAGACAACAGAACGACACTGAAACATACAGTAAAATCACACCAATTTCTTTTTTACAACTTCTTTTGCTCGATTATTTTTTGATATAACCGTCATAATTTAAGCAACTATTCAATTCGTTGTTGAGCAAGATTTGGGGCTAAAATTGTTGCACTAATTGAAAGAGTTGAGACGATGGAAAACTGAAATACATAATATATTAAATTAAGAACTCCTCGAAGCGAGATCACATAGAATAAATCTCCACCATATAAAATAATCTCTGTCACAAGCCAAAGATGTTGCAATTCTATGATCAAAGATTATAATAATACTAAAGGAATTTTATTAAATAGACTCAAATCTAAACTCTAACTTATACCCTGAGTAAAAAAGTCTGCGGACCATTTATTTATTACTAAATTTAATTAAAGGCTCAACTAAGATAAGAACCTAATAATAATAAATATAAATAAGAAAAGGCGTATCAATTGGGTCGGTTGTATCCTAGAAAATAAACATCTCATTAATTCACAAGAATTAATTTGTTTTAAAAATATTGTGTAGAATATAATAATTTCATCATATTTTGTCATCTCCACACCAATGTTTTCAAAACCGGGTTGAACCGGCCTGTTCAACCGGTTGAACCGGGAACCGGCCGGTAACCCGGTTAAAAAGCACCTATATAATCGGATTTCAGGTTGAAACGGTCAAAACCCGGTTCAACCGGAAAAAAATCAGTTTTTTTCTTTTTTTAAAAAAAATTAAATTATTAATTTATATTAAATATTTAAAATTTTAAATCTATATTCCTCTCACATTTTTTTCCAACACTTTCGATGTGGGATAAATGTATGAGGTGTGACAAAATTTATAAAATATGATATGAAAAGTTATAAGATATATATTTAAATTTTTATAGGTGTATACTTATTTTGTTTTTTTAACTAAACATAGAAAACGGTTGAACCGCCGGTTGAACCGGTCCGACCGGTTGAACCGCTAACCGGTGGTCTGTCCGATTCGATCATCGGTTCGATTATGAAAACATTGCTCCACACAACTTAACTAGCAACTAGTACCGGACTAACAGAAAATAAAAAATCCTTAATAGCATGGTCTTGTATCACTTCTGAAATTAATATTATTTTTTTTGTTAAAAAAATAATTTAAAAAAACAAAATTTATTCAAGGCTGGCTTAAGGATAAATGGGCCGGGAATAGTGGTTGGGCTGTTTCTATGTCAAATACATCAACCAGACAACTACTAAATTGATTAACTAAATGAATAAAAATGTAAGTATAAATGAAAATATAATTAAGAAACTCATTATCTATGAATAAAAATGCATTGACACAAATTTAGAATTAATAAAAAAAATTATAGGGGCTAAAATATTCTTATTTCTTTATTTCCCTCCACTTCTGTGGCATATTAACTTGGTACATGAACCCTAAAACAAAAATAATAATACCCCACGATTAGTTAGGAGGTTATATATGTCCATTTGGCAATGCTAGCTCTCTTCTTACCAACTAGTAGCTCTTTTGACTTTGGTATATAAATCATTATTGCACGTTCTTGTTACGTGCAGCTTGCTTTACGCAGAATACCAAAATTTTAACATTTTTCTGTAAAAAAATTAATGAATACTTATGTATTTTATATGATATAATATTCTCGAGTTAAAGTCTATCTAATTCATACTTAATATATTTCACATAATTTATAAGTTTGTCAAATTAAAGTCAAGTCTTTAGAGTCTGGCGGTGGGATTAATTGTGCGTTTTCTATATATTTTTCATGAAATGATTATATGGTTGATTGGTTGTATTAAAATCAAAGAATGGATATATCCATCTTTGTTGGTGGAAAGTTACATGTCCCAACGGCTTGGCAAATTTGACAAATATCACTTTTAAATTTTCATTTTTAAAATTAATGTCACTAAACTTTTTCTTTTTTGTCGCAAATTTGCTATCTAAAATAATTTTTTGGATTTAAATAGGAAATATCCATATCTTTGTGCGAAACCTGCGCTCTCTTTTGCGCGAACTTTGTGCGACATATATGCATTAAGGGCGTGTTTTGAAACACTTAAAATAGCTTTCGAAAGCATTTATTTTTAAAACTCTCTCTCACAGCTTTTGAAAATAAATATTTTTAAAACTGTTTTAAGTGTTTTAAAACACACCCTAAGAATCGTAAAAAAAATCACTCATGAACAAAGGTCGCACAAAGGGATCACTAAAAAAAAAAAAAAAATCTCTAGGTCCAAAATATATTTTGGGTGACAATTTTGTAAAAAAAACAAAAACAAATGCTTCATGGCATTTTTAAAATTGAACATTTAAAAGTGGTATTTTTCCTAATTTCTCCCAGATTTTTTACTTAATACATTTGAGAAAAAGGAAAACATGAGATTGTTGTACACTGAAATCCACATATATAACTATAAGAGTGAATTTCTTGTGCACCCAAGTGTATTGTGCACTCATGCAACTGAATGACTCATTTAAAAGAATAATTAACTTATTGAATATATTAGACATGTTCTGTGGATAAATGGATAAGATTGGGACGAAAGTCTTATATTTTTTTAGATTAGTCTGACCAACAGACACAGTGACTTTTGTCCATATATAAATACTGACAAACACAGAATACACAACTGGGATTTGAGAAATACAAACGCATAATGTTTGTTGAATTAGACCAGATCAATTTCTCTGGGTCATTTTTGTGTGTTCCAAAATTATTCCACTTCCTGGATCTTTAACACATGGATTCAGGGTAATGATGGTTCATTGGATTTTTTTGCACATTACACGTGTCATTAATCTACCGTATAAAATATAAAGTGGAACACAATATATGAAACAGATGATATTGTGTGGAATTAGACATGCATAATTGTTCCGTCGGGAATTGGTCACCCGTTCCGTTCCGCCGAAGCGTAGTACTTCTCCAGGTCCATTTTAATTAATGTCCCATAAAGGGTCAAATTTCTCTAGGTCCCCTTTAATTAGTAATTTAATATTTAGATGATGTTTTACGTCAATTAAAATATTACTCTTTACTATTTTAATTAGATGTCATTCTAATTGTTTACAAAATTATATAATATATGTCATTTTAATATTTTTTCAACGCCTTTATATATATATATATATATATATATATAATTTTTTTATGATCATTTAAATTTTTTTACATATGTGCCGTGTGAATATTATTTTCCTATTAATAGAATTATTTTTTAAAATATTTAATTATCATTTTGGCAAAAAATATTTTTAATTTATCTGGAATACGAACCCCCGTGCATCAAAACTCAGAAGGAGTATAAACTTATGAAAATAGTTGAATTTTAAAATATCGGATCAAATGTGAAATTTTGGTAATTAATAAAGAGAGAAAAAGGAAATCAACAAGGTGTGTTGATTTGGGATTTAAGTATGTTTGAGAAATTGTGATTTCACAATGATTTACATTATTATTCTATTTATTTTATGTTTATTTAGTGTATATTTTAGTTTGAGATCAAACGGGGGAATATTTGTGGACGAAAAAATAGAGTTTTAGTCAAAATGGTAGTTTTTTGACAATTTTAATGAGTTATTTTAGTTTTTTGGAATTAATTCAATAGAAATTGTCATTATTTTGGTTCAAACATGCTTGATTAGTGTATATTAAAATTCCTAATCAAAAGGGGGAAATTTTTCAGGACGAAAAATAAGGATTTTTGTCAAAATCGTAGTTCAGGGTTTTAGTCAAAATCATTCTTTTTGGTAAATTTTAATGAGCTATACGTGTATTTTTTGAAATAATTCAATGCGAATTATTCTTATTTTAGGTCGTACATGCTTCATTGGTGTATATTGATATTTCAACACAAAAATGGAGAAATTATGGGAAAGAAAAACTAGGATTTTAGATGAAATCATAATTTAGGGTTTCGTCAAAATCATTATTTTTGGTCAATTTTAATGAGTTATTCGTGTTTCTTTGGAAACAATTCAATGGGAACAAATATTATTTCAATTATTACATGCTAGATTATCTACGAATCTAAAAATTCAGATAAATAATTAAAATGTATATTTGTTTATTTGAATATTCTGATATAAGCTTGTTTTTTAATTTTGGTAGGATGGGATTGTTGATTTATGTCAAATCAATATGAATAAGTTTTATATGAACTCGAGTTCATAATTTAAATATATATATATATATATATATATATATATATACTTGTCGTCCCATTTGTTTGTTCACATTTACTATTTTTTCGTGTTTTAGCGAGCGAATTTTTTATTAATATTTGAAATGATAAAGTAATTTTAAGTAGACATATAATAAATGAGAGGTGGATCTATCATACCTCTCTTTAAAAGTAACTTTATTATTTCAAATACTAATAAACAACACGTTCGTTAAAATACGAGTAAAAATATAGTTTGAACAAACTAATAAAATGGAGATAGTAATATTTATTAATAATAAAAATAATGTATGTATATGGTAATAATAATAATACTTGAAGAAAAAAAAAAAATCACCTAAATTTGATTCCCACAAATTTTTGCCCTACGAATAATTATATGCACATGTCCTGCTAAGAGTGTGAGATTAAAAACATAATCGTGGAGCATCATGAATTTGAGTTTGAATTATAAATGGTCTCATAACTTTGATCTAAAATAGATTTAATCTCATAAGTTTTTTTATCGTCAATTTAGTCTCAATAATTTTGACAATATCCAATTTTAATTCCAAATTAGCCGGCATAATGTCATTTTACCTTTTTTTTTTAGGCTTTCCGGCAGATGTTGTGACTGAACTGCTACGTGTATTTATTTTTTTAACAGCTGGAATTTTAGGCATATAAAATTAAAGTTTAAACTTAAATTTAAAATAGAATTGACAGCAAGAATTAGTCACACATTTAAAAATACACGTGACAGTACAGGTGGCAGTCAAGTCAGAACATCCGCCGGAAAGCACCAAATAAAAACGGCAAAACGACGTTGTTTCGGCCAATTTGGGACTAAAATTGGACATTGTCGAAGTTATTGGGACCAAATCGATAATAAAAAAACTTATGTAACTAAATCTATTTGAAACCAAAGTTATGAGACCATTTGTAATTCAAACTCTTATAACTACACTATCCACATTGCGATAATGCAATATACTTTTTTTTGACAGGCTAATGCAATATACTTTAATATATCTTCAAAAAGTTTATAATTACATATAAGGACAAATATTCTGCCAAATTATCCTTTTCTTTTTCCATTTCTCTTGAAATAAAGATATTAAATATTATTGACTTTTCCCCTAACCGCAATTACCTGGACTTTATGCATAAAATAATTTCCCTAACCATTTTGCCATTGTCGCAAGCTTCATCAAGTGTATATAAGCACGCAATTGACATTCGAATTTCAACGGACTTCTCAAGTATTTTCTTGTTACTAAAATTTCATTCACACACTCCCTTTCTTCTTTTAACTATCTCCATCAACCAGAAATTGCAAATTGCAAGCGAAGATAATCGAATAAATATTTTATTTATTCAGAATTTAGAAGGAAGAAATACAGAAAGGCACGATCACCAGGTAATTTAATCGAAAAAACTGCCCCTTTTATGTTTGTTTTTTTTTTTTGCAGATATGTACTCAAATTACATGTTGATCATCATCATCTTTCCTAAATCATAATATGACATTTTTTTCTCTCTCTAATATTTTAATTAGCAAACTCATTGCAGATTGTTGTAGTACAGTTCATCAATCTCAGATATACAGAATGAGTACTTGGATACCAAGTCCGGCAATTAACAAGGTAAAAACCCCCATAATCTTCATTCTTCGAATTTCTCTCTCTATAATAAATGAAAAAACTTTTAAAATTAATATTCAACCCCCGACACCAAATTGTTATAATAATGAAATCGTTTCACACAAATATGCCTCCTAATATATTGATTATTAATATTTTTTCTTCGTCTCACCGTAAATTTTACATTTTGTCATTTTGAATGTCCTAAATTAAATTTTACATTTTCTTTTATGGCAAGTTATGGTCCTATTTTTTATTTTATTTTTTTACACAAAAAATTACATATTATCACTCAATTAATATTAAAAACACATTTTATTTTTATCTCTCTATTTTTTTACTTTTTTTAGGCATCCCACAAATTAACAGTACATTTAATAATATATTCTTTAAAATTTGTATCAAACCAAGATGTAAAGGTCATCGTTGAGGTGGTATTAGATAATTATATTATATTTATTATTATTAATAGTAATAATTAAAGGGAGAAATAATTAATTAAAATTGCAGGATTCCGATGGTAGTGGGGGGTACGACATCAACATTCCGATCGAATTTGTGTTTTACGCAATAATCGGTAAATTGTGTTTTTGTCGTCGCTTTCAAATATTTTAGACCTTATCTGCATTTTCAAGAAATATATAATGAACCCCACCTTCTGATGTTGCAAACATGATGGGACTTCATCATATATTGCTTCTTTTTCAATTTTTACTGCTGCCTTCAATCACAAATTACCCATTTTCTAACTCTAATTAATTTCTATAAATTATTACTTATCGTGAGATTAGTTTTCTAATCAACTTGACTAATGAAATGATCTTAGTGCTCGAATATATGAGACAAGCCAAGGGTATTATACTATTATTAGGGAAAAAATTATTATTTTTCTAATAATGGTGTAAAATTTATGAGCAACAACTTTCTTTTAGGACCAAGCCAAATTTTTTTATGATTAATAGCATTGAGTAGTTTTTATCTTTTTTGGATGGAGTCGTGCTTATCTTTTGTTTTTCTTAATATGTACAAGGCTTCTTCACCTTTTGGGGTTGCTGTAGTCTATAGTGCCTTCTTTTGGCGGGTGGTCTTTTTTAAAGTTTTAGACTGCGACATAGTAATACTTTTAAAAAATATCACATAATCAAATTTAGCATATACTTTTTGTTTTTCATTAATTTTAGTACATATTTTTTTCTCTCTTCAAATTTAGCGCATACTTTCACTTAATACTTAAAAATATCTCGGGTCACCATTTTCGGCAAGATTCTTTTGATGTGGTCGTCGGAGTTAACTTGTCTTGTTGATGTGTAAATATTAAAATAAAAAATTTCACTACTTAAAATTAAAAAATAGTGACCCGAGATGTTTTTATAATCCATGTTTTTTTATCTCAGGTTGTGATATTTTTATTTTTTTTTAATAGTTACACTTCAACAAGACAGGTAGATTTTGACGACTATACCAGATAAACCTTGTCGAAAATGGTGAATCGGGATATTTTTAAATATTAATTTAAAGTATGTGCTAAATTTGGAGAGAGAAAAAAGTATGTGCTAAAATTGATGAAAAATAAAAAAATATGAGTTAGATTTAATTATTTGGCATTTAAAAAATCAAAATAATTACTATTAATACGTTTTTTAAAATTATTCCTTTTTTAAAATTATTCCTTCTGTGTAAAATATTTTATTCTCTCAGTGCACAATATTTGTTTATACAGGAATCGACATTAGTCTTAAAATGAAGTGGATAAAGTAATTAAAGTTAAAGTATTGTAGCCTGACTAAATTGACAATTTGAGTGTATAAGCGTTTTTTATTAGTTTGTGTGATTTAATTTTTTAATAATATAAAGTGGTTCTTGCATTTGAGTAGTATTTAAAAAATAACTCAATTTTTTTTGCTTTTTTAATAAGATACAAGGGAAATAATGGAAGGGAACAAGAAAACTTATGGATATTGGATAAGATAACGTATATGGTTAAAAAAAACATTTCTTTATTTAAGACTAGCGTTACAATTGTATTTATGAAGTTTCATTTTTTTTTAAATAGTGACACTTTTTATTCACAACATTGATAGTGTGTATGCATTAATATTTTTTAAACAATGACATTTCGTATAAACAATAGTTACAGTGATAATGATATTAATAAAATTGAATTCACCTCAACTTGGATTCACATAATTTTTGCCTTTTTAATTTGATTCTCTATCCGTGATTCACAAAATTAATAAATCTGACATAATTTAATTTGTGTATTATTCAGCAATATTCTTGATGATAGTGGTTTTGATGATAAAATTGCTATGCGATAACGAGGGGGCCAGAGAAAGTGGGCGTGCAACAGAAAGTAGTACATTATTGAGTTCAAAAAACCAAGATTTGTTCGTCAGTTTCTATGGTACAACCGATAATGATTATGAAAAAGATGACTTAGAGTCGGGCAATAATAGTGCTGGAAGTTGCAGTTCTTCTTCGGATGATTTGTACGACGGAAAAATATGCGTGATATGTTACGATGATCAAAGGACATGCTTCTTCGTTCCTTGTGGCCATTGTATTACATGCTTCACTTGTGCCAAAAGGTATATATATAAATCTCCTCCCTATTTCTACTACATGTTATACCCGACGAAATACGTTTTAAAAATATATGCACATACACAAAAAGAAATTATGTGCGCAAGTACTGATGAAATTTTGACTTATTTTAATGGAAAGATATGAAATTATGAACGAAATTATGAACATAATTAAAAAGAGGAACGAAAGATAATAATTCATATATATAGAAAAAAGTACTAATACATATAAATAAATAAAATTTGTACGTATTAGTTTGTATGTGTTGAACAATTTTAGTACTAGAAAGACAAAAAAAAATGTTTAGTTGAAACTTTATGGGACAGAATTACAGTAATAGTGCGCCGAAATGTTACTCTTTCTAGTCTTAATTTTTTTATAAATTCAACTTACCTTGTATATCACAAATTTGTATGAAAATTGTGTAGGATACTTCAAAGATGATACTGTTGAATAGTGATATTCACAATGAAAAAAACAAATACGTTTTATGTATGAAGTAATTTCGTACAAAATTTCCTCTCATATTGATTGAGAAAATTTTAATTCGAGACCTGATACTTTTGAATGTTTTTGTGATATTATTCAAATTTAAGTATCGCAAAAACATCTCACTCAAGTTTTTTTTTTTTTCGTAATTAATTGATGATTGCAATATATACATGAGGAATTCTGTACACGATTGGACCCTCACCACCACATTGAGATATAAAGTTTAATATTTAAAGCAACAAGACTATTCATTTCTAAAGCTGTATATGGGAACTAACATTAATTTTGATGTAATGAGTCTTTCTGTCCACATCCTATATATGAACTCAGATTTCCTCCAATTACCAAATCTCATTTTTGGAGGGGGATGTAGACATTGGGGGCAAACTCAATCCATCCAGTTTTACCAATGGTTACCTATTTCAAAATTTAATTTTAATACAAAATTGATTTATGAGCATCGTTCAATTAAAATAATTAATACTGATTAATTAATTGTTTTTAATGAAATAGTTGAAAATTTGAAATATTTGCCATAAATTTATATGATGGATAATAATTTTTATTATTTATATGCAGGATTATAAGCGAAGAAAACAAGAGCTGTCCAATTTGCAGAACATGTATTAACAGAGTAAGAATAGTGCAAATTCAATGAATAAAACGGATTATTTTTTAATCACGTATCCGTTTATTCTACAAAGCACCACCTGTAAATATGGGAGGCGGTCCTGTATATAATTAATATTTGTGTTTGTCCACTTGCATTATGTGTACTTGAATTATTTTCAAAGGCCACAAGAGAGTACAAAGTTTTATTTGAATGACAGAGATAATTTTCTTTTTGGTCCCCACAAGTACTTCATTATTTAAAGTTTTGGTTCTTTTAAGTTTTTTTGAGAGTCCGGTCCCTACAAGTACTTAATTTTTTAGTTTTGGCTCTTTCGTTTTTTTGGGAGTCCATACTATTAGTTCCCTATGTATTTTGTATTGACAATAATTTTTTGAAGAAGAAGAAGGCTCACTCTTGTATGTATGTATTGTGGTGTTGTGTTGATGAATTAATTACTATTTATGGTGTTCTATATATATTATAGATAGATGAATACAAAGAGCTAGTTTAATTTTGAGGAGAGTTTATAAATAACTTAATATAAACAAATAATTATTTTTGTGCATCATAAAATTTGAATTCATTAATTTCTAGTCAAGAGAATATGGTTTTGACCCATTTATATCCTTAACAAAATCAATAAAATTTTGAAAGAGAAATAATATTACGTGTTGAATGAAATGGTGATCAATCTTAAAGTTTGATGATATAAGCTGAATTAAATTGTGGGACGGTTTAAAAATGATGGTACATGGTGAATTTAATGGTTGTACGAAATCAATATATGATGGTACAAATTTGATTAAATGGTGATTCAAACTTATTTTACATGGTGGCACGGCTAAATTTTAACTAATAATTAAAAGGGGGAATTTCGAGAACGTGATGCATATGCAAATATTATCTCTCTAGCTTGACGGTATGAACATCAACGCCACCCGGGCAAGTGAACAATCTTGTGATGCCTTGGGCGCTTGCCTCCTTTTGAGTTTAATCTTGCATGTTCTTGAGAGAATGGTGAGCGAGCGTAAACACTTTCCCCAACATTACCGGAACCCCAGCCTTTACCCTAACCCACGAGTGCAACTGTAAGGAAAATCCCAAAACCCTTGAGAGATAGTAGATTTGGTAGAGTAGGTGGTACAGACAATGTGATTCGACTAAACAGCGATGGTCTCCCTCCAAACCATCAGAAGGAACAGAGAAAGGTTAAAAGCACACCTAAAGGGAGCAACTTCTACATCACAAACTTTCCGAAAAACTGGAAATCTAAGGACTTAATGGAAGTGTTTGAGAAGTTTGGGAAAGTGAAAGATGTAACCATACCAGAAAAGAGAAACAGGAACGGTTGGAAGTTTGCATTCGTCCGATTTATAGATAGCGATACTTCAACAGAAACTGAACGGAAACTCGACAACATATGGATAGGAAGTTACAAGTTGAGGGCCCAATATTGCAAAATACCAAGAGCAGATTGAGAAGTTGATTTCGGGCATCATGCACAATCACAAAAATGACATAAAGAAAACAGCCTTGGTGAAGGAAAGTATCAGTTTTGCAGACACGATCAAAAGGAACCCGATTCAGAGCAAAATTCCAACCAGCCTAACCCCCTCGAAGGAAGTATCGGAGAAAAAGAAACCAAAATTCGACAGCAAAGCAATTTTTATTGAAGGTTCAAACAGGAAATTCACCCCCGGAAAAAAGGATGACGAGTGGCTAGCAGAAGCTTTGGTCGGCAAAGTCAAAGATGTGGAGGAGCGACCAAAAGCTATTAAGGAAATCCGAGACATGGAATACAGGAAAATCTTCATTAGCGTTATGAATGGAGATTCATGGATTATTCATGGAAAAAACAAAGAGGAAATGCGAAAATTCAAGATAGAGGAGGAGGCATGGCTACACGAGTGGTTATCCGATTGGCACCCATGGGAACTGTCCGACGGAATTTCAAAAAGACAAGCATGGATCCAGATTATGGGTCTCCCACTGAATCTCTGGAATGCCACGTTCATCCAATGGCTATTAGCGGACGATGGGATCCTCACCAAGGCCGATACGCAAACAGAGTATATCAAGCCCGACAGTGATGGCAACGAGGAATCCATCGAGATTGTGGAAGATTCGACGGCGGCGAAAACAAGGACTCTCTCCGCCGGTAAGGGAAGCGATCGACGAAAAGGCCGCAATTAATGAGGAGAAATTAATGCAGAGCGAAAACGGCGCTCTAATTAATTCCCACGCGTCGGACTTCTCACGCAGTAATGACAGAGGGATGAATTGGAAAGTTCACGATGCTGTAGGCCTTCTCTGCAAACCCTATCAGGAAGGATGTCGAATCCAACAAGTTGCCGCCACAACTCTGATACTCACCAGGAGGAATTATTCTTGAAAATCTTGTAACCCCAGCACATCCGATCGAGAACCGGAAAATACACAATACGTCTACACAAAAACACGACATCCCCAGGGTGAAGATGGTCTTTCAAAGCATAAAGAAAGACCTCAACATCAAATTTCAGTCCGAAGTCAATGCCTCTAATTTTGATGGGGAAGCCTCAGGCTCAGATAAAAGTACACCGATTGAGTTGGGGACGTCCAACGTTAGCAGCTCACAAGAAAGGGCCGACAAATTCAAAAGGGCAAGGATGAAGAGGAAACGAAAAATGCAGAGGAAAAAAATATTAAAAGCAAAATCAAAAAATTGGGCCCGCTTCACTGAAGGGATGCGAGAATCAGTAGGTAAAGAAAAATCACGGCTCGGTGTGACTGCCAAACAGGGTAACCTATCTAATGAAGAAAAGGCTATTGCTATGGGTCCTTCCAAAGTTTGCGAACTGGGAAAGTAGCTGGGTGTGATTAATGACCGAAATGAAGGGCTAGTACTCAGTAGAATCAAAGAATTGGAGGGCAAAATCGAGGAGGGAAAAAAGAAAATCCAAGCAATGTTGATCAATGAAACTGTTATCATACAATATCAGGGAGCTGGGGGCCAGTTTAAAGAAGCAAGAAATCAAAGAGTTGATTGGAAAGTTTCATGCCGACTTCGTGTGTATTCAGAAAACTAAGGTTAGTGACCATGATTCAGTTAACTTTAATAGTATATGGGGCAGTAGAATCGATTTCGGATGGGTAGCAAAAAATTCTCTAGGCCAAGCTGGGGGCATGTGGAGCTCATGGGATAAAGAGAAATTTGATGCTATTGATACCTAGGTAATTGAGGGAGCGGTGGGGGCCGAAGGAAAATGGATACCGAATGGGAAGGACGTGGTCATAGTGAACATCTACGGTCCTCTGGATTCACATGGAAAATTAGCCCTGTGGGAACTTTTGTTGGGAAAATACAGAACAATACATCCGAGTGCTGGTGCCTGATCGGAGATTTTAACGAGGTGCGTTTCACAAGTGAGCGGAAAGGAAGATCTATGTACCATTTGAGTTCAAATTCAAGGAAGTTCGAAGATTTCATCAATGAAGCTGGTCTAACCGATGTTCCATTGAGTGGGAGAAAATTCACATGGTTTAGATTAGACGGGCGTTGCTGTAGTAGAATTGATCAAGCTCTTGTCTCAGACGATTGGCTAGAAGAATGGGGGGACTTGTATCTTAAGGCGACTCCCGAAAGGCAGCTCGGATCATTGTCCGATATTCCTACACTATAGTGTGCAAAACTGGGGGACGAAACCCTTTTGCTTCTACAATGCATGGCTAAAACACCCGGATTTTTTGGGTTTTGTTGAGAGCAAATGGAATAACTATGACGTTTCAGGATGGGGGGGCTAAGTGCTAAAGGAAAAATTGAAGATGTCGAAATTCAACGTCAAAGAATGGAGTATTGAAAATTTTGGGAATGTGGAACGATCGATCACAGAACTGACTCTTCAGTTTAATGATTTGGATCTTAAGCAGGAAGGAATACATCTATCCGAAGCAGAGTGTAGTGAGTTGAAGGGCCTAAAATCTCGAATCTGGCAGTTGAAGAAGGTGCAGAATAGCTACAATTTTCACAAAATCTCGGGTCCAATGGATCAGGGAAGGGGATGTAAATACGGCTTTTTTCCACAGATGTATAAATACCAGAAAGAGATCCAACAGAATCGATGGCCTCAACATCGGGGATGAGTGGGTGGAGGATGTAAGCAGAGTAAGGGAAGAAATATTAGAATTCTTCAAGGGTCACTTCTCAAAAAATTCAGTCAGTCAGCTATCACTCAGTAGCCTGGTTTGCAAGAAAGTTACCGAGGAAGATAATGTGTATCTTACCAGTCCTTGTTTAGAGGAAGAGGTGAAGGCAGCAGTGTGGAATTGTGGGGGTAACAAAAGCCCGGGCCCAGATGGATTCACTTTCAAATTCATTCGCAGATCCTAGCAATGCTTAAAGAAGGATGTTATGTGCTTCATGGAGGAATTTCACCAACATGGGAAAATAGTGAAAGGAGGCAACCCTTGCTTCGTGACATTAATCCCAAAGAAACTGGATTCATCAGACATTAAAGATTATAGGCCGATTTCTTTGATTGGGTGCATGTACAAGATTTTGGCCAAAGTACTGATGAATAGGTTGGCGAGAATCGTGAGCTCAGTGATATTCGAGAACTAAAGTGCATTCGTGGGCAACAAGCAGATTCTGGATAGCATACTTGTCCTCAACGAATCCATTCACTACTACACATTTGAGCTTGCACAGCTGCACTTGGACAACCCTTTTTTCAAACAGCTCTCCAAGTAACAGCTTGGAGAGCGGTTTTATAAAAAAACAAAGACAGCGGTTTCAAACCGTTGTCTAATACCACTTGCACAGCGGTTAGTAACCGCTGTCTAAGTAAACACTTGGACAGCGGTTAATAACCGCTGTCTTTTTTTTTTTTTTATATACATATATGAACCGAGACCTAGCTCTCAGACTTCATTAATTTCTTTCTCTCCAATTTCCTCTCCCCCCAAAATCGCCGCAAAAACCGAAGACCAAATCGCTGTCATCGTCGGTTTCCCTTCAACCAAATCGTCGTCGTCGTCGTTGACCTGCTAGTCGCCGTCGTCGGCTTCTCCCTCTCCCCCAAATCGTCGCGTGCCCTCCCTCCCTCTCCTACCGCCGCCGCTGCGTGCCCTCCCGCCCTCCCCTACCGCCGCCGCCGTCGCCTCCATAACACTTAGTTGGTACAGTGTATTGTGGAATCTTTAATTTGGCTTTGGGTATATTTGTTTCAATCTTAAATTTAATTTGTTGCTTCAATATTAGTTTAATTTGTTTATATTATATGAAAACAATATAAAATATTTAAGAGCAGTTGGAGAGCCGGTGGGCGGTGGGTATATATGTGTAGGTCGAATATACATTGAATTATCCATTGAGTAATGAACCAGAAAGTTATTATATATGTTGCTCTTGTTGTTTTTTGAACTGAACTAATCTTGTTGTTTATAACACTTAGTTTTGTTTATATTATATATGTTGCTCTTGTTTTTTAGCTGAAATATTATATTTTGCAAGCTGTACACTTAGTTGCTCTTGTTGTTTATATTACTGGTCTACTTCAGAAGACAATGTCATTCAAACCTAATACACATGTGTTCATAGTATAAGAGTATGCTATCAACTGAAATTTTAATTTATAAGTAGATGATGTAGATGTGACTTATAAGTAGATGTATCATGTATACTGCATAGATAGTTCTTATCATGTATGAAACATCCGGTTGTGAATTTTGTTTTTTGTTTATTAAATGTTGTTTCTTCTGCTTTACAGGATCATGTCTCGTTTGCCATATCCCGGAGATGATGGAGATTCTGATGGAGATCATGGCGCATATGATCATGGTGCATATGATGACTTGAGAAAGTGTGACACTGATGCTCCCACCACCACTAGCAGCTCCGGGGAGAAGCGCACTCGGGGTATAGTTACAATGTCATCTATTAAGAGAGCTCGTAGCAAGGGGAAAACACTTCAGGTAATTTTATTACAATAGAACCGTTTGAAATCGATAAATATATTGATTGATCGTTGAACCTAATTAAATACTATGTTATTGCAGTTATTGTTCAATGAGTTTGGACAGGCAATAGGAAAAGAGAGTGAGTCGTTGTCCTTCTACATTGGAGCTGCAGTCAGGAGCGTGATCCCTATCGTGCTGCCAGCCAAGGACTGGCGTAGCCCCAAACTGACTCCTTTGAAGGAAAGATTATGGGACGAGCTTACGGTATGTTAATTATATATTTATTGAAAGTTGTAGTATGATGGTCCCGATTTAAAAAAAAACCATTTAGCGCGTGCGGAAGCAAAACATTTCGTGCGATGCATATAAAACAGGGGTGAGGGCAGAGTGTTTCCAATTTTTTGTTTTTTAAGCTCATGTGTTGTGTTTTGCTTATAATCAAATGCATATGACAATATAAGAACATAAAGCAGTAAACAACACAACAATGTATAGTGGTTCGGAGACTCAAGCTCCTACATCTACTCTCCCTATTCCTAGGGAAATTCCTTCCAACTGGACTTATCACCCTCTCGGGTTCGCCTCTAGATATTTAACGAGCTCTCACTCAAACGGGACTTATCACCCTCCACGGGATTGCCTACAGATGTTTACCGAGTTCACACTCCAACGGGACTTATCACCCTCACTCGGGATTGCCTACCCTCCCTTTCGGGATTGCTAGATGTTTACCGAGTTCACACTCACCTACAAACTTAACCGACTGATTTGGGTAAGGTTTGTTTGGTTTCCAACTAGGTTGAGATTTTCCCTTACATTTGTTTAGCCTCAATGCTAAGGATGAGAAAATCTCTCTAAGCTTAGGATACATCGTGGGTTGCTTAGATTGAGTTCTAGAACACTCTTGAATATATGCGTGTATTTCTTTCTCTGTGTTCTATGGTGGGAATGCTAGATGATTTGGCTTGATGGATGTTTCAATCATTTTTCCACACCGAATTATGAAGGAAGAACTTGTATTTATAGTGTGGATTTGAATGTTACCGTTGGATGGAGTCACATTCAATTCCATACTATTCTGTAGTTTTTTGCAGCTTTTCCAGGCTGGTTGTCTTCCTCTCATTGGTCCACGTCAGCTGAATTGCAACGGCTATATTCTTCAGATTCTTCTGAGTCTCAGGGTCTTCAGTTCTATTTGAGCCTTCAGGTCTATCTGAGCCTTCAGTGCATCCGAGCCTTGAGTCTTTCTGAGCCTTCACCGACTTCTCTTCAATGGACCTTGTACGATCGAGCATATCGACACTTTCCGACCGAGTTCAGTTCTTCTGTCTTCGAACAATCGACCCTCAGTCACTAGCTTTTCAGTTAACCGATCATCGCCGGCGTTCTAATTCTCGATGAATATGACTTCAGATGACTTCTCTTCTGATGACTTCTTTCCTGATCTGATATGCATATTTCTGGTTTTCTGATATCTGATTTCTTCTTCGCTTGATCTAATCGACTCACATGATCGGATCGAGATAACATCAGTCAAGATATCGGTTTATCTGATCAGTTAATTACATCAGTTAGCATATTAGGTTAGCATATCGATCTAGCATCCGATCTCGATCACGTCGATCTTGATCATCTGCTCCATCTTCATATCGATCTCGATCACGTCGATCTCGATCGGTCTCATCTAACTCCTCTTCCGATCCGCAACCTTCTTTTCGATCTTCTGGTCGGTTTCTTTACGATCAGCATTCGCTCTTTTTGATCACCGGATCGGTGGTCCGATTCTTCCGATCATCCGATCAGTTCGTTTCGTCATCCGATCAATCATCCGGTCTTGATCTGCTTTGGATTAGCTTTTTTCTCTTCCGATTTTGGCGAGCTCATCGATTAACTTTTAACTCATCTAGCTCATCGATCTCGACGGTCTCGTCTGTGACCTCGTCGATCTCGATCATCTACGTCCCCGATTTCGTGAGTTCCCCAATTTGTTCTCTCGTTCCCCCTCAACTTGTTATCTGTAAATTAACTTCAATAACACAAGTTGATAATGTTTTGGCATAATTCATCAAAACTAAAATATCCCAACAATTTCCCCCTTTTTGATAATGACACCAAAATATTTAAAATATGCATTTTCAAAGAAACGGGTTTTCTTTTAAAAAAGATCAGTTCAGGTGTTTACTTTGAAATTAGTGAACTTTAGAACTACCGCTCTGATACCAATTGATGGTCCCGATTTAAAAAAAAACCATTTAGCGCGTGCGGAAGCAAAACATTTCGTGTGATGCATATAAAACAGGGGTGAGGGCAGAGTGTTTCCAATTTTTTGCTTTTTAAGCTCATGTGTTGTGTTTTGCTTATAATCGAATGCATATGACAATATAAGAACATAAAGCAGTAAACAGCACAACAATGTATAGTGGTTCGGAGACTCAAGCTCCTACATCCACTCTCCCCCCTGCATTCTAGGGAAATTCCTTCCAACTGGACTTATCACCCTCTCGGGTTCGCCTCTAGATATTTAACGAGCTCTCACTCAAACGGGACTTATCACCCTCCACGGGATTGCCTACAGATGTTTACCGAGTTCACACTCCAACGGGACTTATCACCCTCACTCGGGATTGCCTACCCTCTCTTTCGGGATTGCTAGATGTTTACCGAGTTCACACTCACCTACAAACTTAACCGATTTTGGGTAAGGTTTGTTTGGTTTCAACTAGGTTGAGATTTTCCCTTACATTTGTTTAGCCTCAATGCTAAGGATGGGAAAAATCTCTCTAAGCTTAGGATACATCGTGGGTTGCTTAGATTGGGTTCTAGAACACTCTTGAATATATGCGTGTATTTCTTTCTCTGTGTTCTATGGTGGGAATGCTAGATGATTTGGCTTGATGGATGTTTCACGCATTTTTCCACACCGAATTATGAAGGAAGAACTTGTATTTATAGTGTGAATTTGAATGTTACCGTTGGATGGAGTCACATTCAAATCCATACTATTCTGTAGCTTTTGCAGCTTTTCCAGGCTGGTTGTCTTCCTCTCATTGGTCCACGCCATTTGAATTACCTTGACTATATAATTCAAATTCTTCTGAGTCTCAGGGTCTTTAGTTCTATCTGAGCCTTCAGGTCTATCTGAGCCTTCAGTCCATCTGAGCCTTGGTCTTTCGAGCCTTGGTGACTTCTCTTGGCGGACCTTATGCGATCGAACATCTTGACACTCAGCCGACCGAGTTCATTCTTCGTCTTCGAGCAATCTAACCCTCAGTCACTAAGATTTCAGTAACGATCATCGGCGTTACGATTCTCGGTGAATATGACTTCATGACTTCTCTTACGATGACTTCTTTCCGATCCGATGTCGTATTTTCGGTTTTCGATATCGATTTCTTCTTCTTTGATCTAATCGGCTCACATGATCGGTCGAGATAGCATCGTCGAGATATCGGTTTATCTGCATCATCGTTTAGTACATCGGGTTAGCATATTAGGTTAGCATATCGATCTAGCACATCGATCTCGATCACGTCTGATCTTGATCATCTGCTCATCTTCATATATGATCTCGATCACGTCTAATCTCGATCAGTCTCATCTGCTCCTCTTCCGATGCGCAACCTTCTTTTACGATCTTACGGTCGGTTTCTTTACGATCGGCTTATGCGCTCTTCGATCACCAGATCACCGATGCATTCTTGATCATCCGATCGAAGTCTGTTTCTGTCATCCGATCGAGTCATCCGTCATCCCCGATCTTCGATCTGCTTTGGATTAAGCTTTTCTTCTCTTCCGATTTTGCATGACTCATCGATTAACTTTCGAACTCATCTAGCTCATCCGATCTCGTCGGTCTCGTTTTACGACCTCGTCGATCTCGATCATCTACGTCTGATTTCGTGAGTTCCCCCTCAATTTGTTCTCTCGTTCCCCCTCAACTTGTTATTTGTAAATTAGCTTCAATAACACAAGCTGATAATGTTTTGGTATAATTCATCAAAACTAAAATATCCCAACATAGTATGACCCTTAAATTTACTAAATTGTTATGTTATATGCGTATAGACTACCTTCAGAGGTCTTGACCTCACAAAGAAGAAGCAAATATTATGCATGGTTTGGAGTAATGGCCAAGAATTTCCGGACTTGGTTGAGAAGTAACACACGAGATCCTGAACCGGTCTTTACTCGGCTAGTCCGCCTCCTGCGTGTCGAATAACCCTATGGTGGCTCCATCTTTGGGAGGAGTTTGTGAGCGAGCTATGGAGGATGATTTCGGGTAAAATTGATCAATGTCATTTCCTCAATTTCTAATGCCCTAAGTTTTTCAGTGTTTATCATATTTCTATTATACTGTAGGATCGAAGCAATAAAAATTGCAATCAAGCCAAGTCGATGGAGGCGCGATATCGTGGATCCAACAAAGGTTATGCACGAATAAGAGAAAATATGGTGAGATCAAAATCCTAACTTTTAATTTTTTTTTATATATTCACTTTTAATATATCTAATAAAGGGACACGTTCATCACTATCGTAGAAAGAGGAAAGAAGAAAAACTTGAGAGAGTGAGCCTATTATTACCCGTTTCGACTTATTTTAGACTACCAGAAAGGGTCGAGACGGGAATATTCACGGTCCCAATGCACAACGCATCATCGAAGAAGTGGTAATCTATCCATTAATTTATCTTTCAATTACAAAATATTATTTATAAACAAATAATTAAATAATAATCTTTTGTTTTTGTGATTCAGGAGCGTCTATCTCAGACCATGACGCCTGACGACATTCGCATGATCGGCCCTGATGATCTGTTTGGACGGGCTATGGGTCGCCAGGAGCATCCCGACCGCTTACGGAGTGTCGGATATGGCGTGACGAAGACATCTTTAGCAATGACACCTGGTCTTCAAGCCATGAATATGGTCGGTATACTAACGGAACAGGTTGCCAAGTTGGCTAAAGATGTGGAACGTTTGAGGTCTGAGAAAATATCGAGCCACGGAATGTCGTCGAGTGGAGCAAGCTGTGAACATAGTGTCGCGAATGCTATGTTTTCAGCTAACCCTAGGGACGACTTTATTGAGGCACTTCAAAACATCTCACAGGTATCAGATATGCATGTCTCACATTTGTTTTAATTAAAGACTAGTGTATTAAAATTTTCTAACTAAATATCTTATTCAAACAGCCAACGACCTTTTGCTACCTGTATCTGGAGGATCCCGATCGGTTGGTGGCCACAGGCTCGTTGCACAGCTCCCATGGAATGATTCATGGTCATCCCATCACTCCTGGTTTCGTGAGGGTCACACTCGATGTACCCGTAATCGGAGAGGAGGATTCAGCGGTGCCAAAACCAATCGATGAAGCCGTCACAATTAACAATGATCGGGCACTTCATCGAATGGCCGAGAAACTTGGTCTCTAGCACCATGAGGGTAAAATATTTGTTATTAAAGTTCATTATCTTATTTGTGGTTCTAAATAATATTGCAAATTAATTGTAGAATCTGCCGACCCCACATGAGGCTAAATCGAGGGACTCCACTGCGCTAAGACTTGGTTATCCCATGACTGGAGACTTAGATCACGATGATCATTTATAGTCTAGGGTGCACCGGATGGTATTGTCTAATGCTTTCGATATTGTCACAGTTCCCATGCTTGCTCACTTTCATCAGAATACTTTCCAAGAATTCGCCGAATGAGGAACATGTCTTGCCAAGTCTTGAATGAAGAGTGGTTGAGTGCAACCACCATAGCCCTTTACCTCGGTATGTGTTTTACTAATTCTCAATATTCACTTTACGATAGTTTAATTTTCTTTTTAAATATTAATTAGCGTATATATGTTGGTTAAAGATATTTGGGTGAGCTATATCTCTCTAGAGATAACCGAGCAAGTGGAATGTACTCCTTCGTCTCCCCCCAAGTGTCTTGCATAATGGGTGATAGGGTACAGACCATGGATGGGTTCGATAATCACATGTTGAATCTAACTGGGAGCGATCATCTCATTTTTTGGCCAACAAATGTGGGGTGAGTGATAAACATTTCGTTAAAATTTGTATTCATGTTTATAATATTTGCACATATATATGCTAAATTTGCAGTTAATTTTAATACTCTCAATATAATATAGGAACCATTGGGTGCTGGTCACCATACACATGAATACATTAAGTGTGTATTTTATGGACCCAGCTCATGATGGAGTTTATTCTAATCGCCCTGATCTCGTTTCATATATGGAAGCGTAAGTTCATTTTTAATATTCTATACAATGATTTGTTTTACTTTTAAAATTATGCATATTTAATCTATTTTTATTTTTTAATTATAATAATAATAGTGTGATGACGATGTATCGGAGTCGCCTTCAGAGTCAGGGCTCAAGATCCAGGTTAAATAAAGTGAACTGGATTAACATTAAGGTAAATTTAATTTAGTAAATTATCAAACTAATTAATAGAAAGAAATCATAATTGTAATACGTGATTATATTGTTAATCAACAGGTTCCGAGGCAACGAGATAATGACCATTGTGGACATTTTGTTTGTTGCTTTATAGAAGATATAATCCGCGCTTCTATAACGAACATTCCTCCCAATGTAAGTCAATTATTGATTTATTTAAATTATTATTGATTGAATAAAAATTCATACTATATTGATTGATTCGTTGTTTGCAGTTTGTCTATGAACGTGAGCTCAAGTCTTACTCTAAGAAAAGACTGGAGAAATGGAAAAACGATTGGACGGGGTACCTTTACAATCGTTTCTTATATTCATACGATCAATATTGAGAGAATGTTGTTTGAAATATTGGTAGCATGTAATTAAATTATATATTTGTGATGATATATATTTCATGTTTTTGGTGTATTGGACGTATGTTTATGATTGTATGTTTATACATTTCGATGTTTTGGTATATATATGTGGTTTATGGTTTTATTATAGGATTTTTGGTTTATGTTATATGGTATTGGACGTATATATAAGTTTTGGTTTATAGTTTTATTATAAGATTTTTAAAATGTAAATTAATAATTAAAAAAAAGATATTGGACAGCGGTTTTCAACCGCTGTCTATGTAAAATAAAAAACGAATTAAAAAAAATATATATTAGCTAGGACAGCGGTCAACCGCTGTCCAAGCTGATATATTCAAAAGCGGTTAAAAACCGTTGTCCAAGTGCTTTTCTTGAACATCGGTTTTTTATCAGCTGTCCAAGCTTGGACAACTGATGCTTGGAGAGCGGTTATAACCGTTCTCCAAGGTCATTTTTCACAGCTGTCCAAGCCCAAATGTGTATTAGTGATTGACTTCACAAAACGGTCCAAACTGAAAGGGGCATTCTTCAAAGTTGATTTCGAGAAGGCATACAACTCGGTTTTGTGGGAATATCTGGACGACAAGATGAGAGGAATGAATTTCAACTGGAGATGGAGGAAGTGGATCAGAGGGTGTTTATCCTCGTCAACCATGTCGGTGCTAGTGAACGGGAGCCCATCCGACGAATTTGTACTACAAAAGGGACTACGACAATGCGATCCACTATCACCTTTCTTATTCCTAATTGCTGCAGAGGGACTGAGTTGTCTAATGAAAAGGGCTGAGTCAATGCAAATTTTTTAGGGGCTTGAGATTGGTTTCGATAAAATCCTGGTGAGTCATTTGCAATTTGCTGATGACACAATTCTAATGGGGAAAGCTTCCATCAATAATGCCAAAGCCTTGAAAGGAATCTTACGATTATTTGAAGTGGCCTCGGGCTTGAAGGTTAATTTCCACAAAAGTTCTTTGCATGAAACGAACCTGCATGCCTCAGTGTTAGACGATTATGCTAATGCTCTTGGGTGTAAGGTGGTAAAGATCCATTTCGATTATCTCGGGCTCCCAATTGGGGCCAATTTCAGGAAAAATGAAGTGTGGAAACCCCTTGTGTATCGGTTTCGTCGGAAGTTACTTGGATGGGAAATAAGGAATTTATCGTTGGGAGGAAGAATCACATTGCTTAAATCGGTATTATCGGCACTGCCTATCTACTATCTCTCTTTTTCAAAGCCCCTGAGTGTATTATTAAAACCATCACAAAATTGCAAAGAAATTTTCTTTGGGGAGGGGGGGGTGAAGAATCAAGTCGAAAAATCGCTTGGGTTAAGTGGAAGTCAGTGTGTCTAGAGAAGTCTAGGGGTGGCCTTGGTGTTAGGGAAATAAAGAGTTTTAATTTAGCTCTACTGTGTAAATGGTTGTGGAGATGGGTATTGGGAGAGAAGTCTCTTTGGGTGAATATAGTACAGTCTAAGTATAGGTCTTTTAGTTTCGAGTCAGTGGATGAGTCAGGTGCGAGAGGTTGGTCACTATGGTGGAAAGATTTGCACGAGTTATGGTGGGGTCTGTTGCGGAATAAGTTGCACAGATCTATTCGGGATGAATATTTAAATACAAATTTAATTCTTATAATTATTACTAGCATGAATTAATCCTATATTAATTCAAATAACAATCCAACAACAAATCATGCATATAATTAATTCACGTAAATCCTACACATTCGGAATTCTATGAGTTTACGTGAACGTACCTCTTGGGACGGCAATGGTCTGGATGATTAGACTCACCAAATGAACTTCCCAAGTATTCCCTTAATCCTTGCTCGACTATCCGGTGGTAGGACACTTGAGAACAATTAACAAAAGGAAAATAAATTATGTTGCACCACCTTTGTGGATTTACTAATTTTTCCAGCACATGGAATTGTACTTGGGAATGAAAGAATCATCCCCTATTTATAGAGCATAGGTGGTCGAAAATTTTGGGGCAAAATAATGTGGGAAAATATTTTCTTGATCTCCAAGAAATCTTGAATATATCTCCTATATTCTTTTCCCATAATTATAATATTCCACAAAATCCCACCTACTCTTTGTTATGGGATATTTTCGAAATTATAGGCAAGAATCCAAGATTTGGATCTTCTTGAATTTATGAGATATTATTGTATTTCAAAAAATACATATCTTCCATAATATCTTTTCAAGACAATCAAGAAAATCTTTCTTGCCCTTTATATTTCAAAAATTTTGAAATTTGCTTCATGAATAACCAAGTGGGAGATTTCTTGAATTTAATGAGATAATCTTGTATTCCAAGAATACATATCTTCATTCCATAACAAAATTCAAAGAAAATCTTTCTCCCCTTTTTATCCATAAATTTCGAAAATAATGGAAAAAATAAGCAACAATATTTATTTTATTTTAAACATCTTTTTCAGTTATTGGACTATATGTTGGGCTACTTAGGGGGCCTTTAGGAGAATTAAGATTGGACCTTCCAATGGATCTTGAATTATCAATATTGAGCCACAATATTATTCAAGCCCACTACATAATTAATATTACACTATCCATCTTAACCCATATTACAGTCAATATGGCTCCCGGTTATTATTTCCCGTGTTTAAGATTATCTAGCCCATTAATTAATTCAAGCCACTGAAATAGCTTTCCGTTAATTAATATCTTTTGTCCTTGGTCAAGGAACGGTTCAACATTATTATCCATACCGGAAACTAGTTCCACTTGCAAGATTTGGTATGATAAAGCTTATGAACCTCCCAAGGGGGCGAATCGAACAAGCGTACTTGCACACGATTCTCCGTATTAAATCTTAGCAATCACATGTGACCAATAATATTGTCCAAGATAAAAAGTATTGAATCTCGTTGATTCTCTACCCATGATAAGTCAAAGCAATAGTTACCAACCACATGTGATCCTATTTAAGGAACAAAGATTAAGAAATAACGAACCACTGAGGTCTAATTCTTCCTTGTTCAGTTCTGAAGAATTTGTCCTCCTATAGGTCCTATTCAGTGCATCTGTCATGCACTAGTGTAATCTCTTGGTCAAGACAAGTCAATCCGAGCCTTACACTTCAACCTTTCACGATGGGTTGTTCATTTCCATCTAGGTCGTGAATGGTGTACTTTTAGTTACAAGGGACTGTTAATTTAATCTTCTGTGATCTAGTATCACTAAATTAACTACAATGTAACACATACGATTTATTGAACAGTTATGCAGTAAATATATGTAACATTCGATGATATTTAAAGCATCAGTGATAAACAATTTATTTCAGTAAATAAGTCCGAAATTCAGTTTTGATTATACAAAGTAAAAAGCATACTTTCCAGTATAATCCCAACAATCTCTCACTTATACTCAAAGTCTGCTTTTAAGTATACTACAACATGTCTTGTGTAGTTCCTAATTCGTGACATCTAATGTCACCTACACGAACCTAATAATTTCTCCCACTTATACTCAAAGCAGATTGACAACGGTCTTGACACCCATTCCTTCCACATGTCTCTCGAATGTATTCAGAGGCAGACCCTTTGTGAATGGATCTGCTAGGATGTCTTCTGACGCTATCTTTGCCACATCTATATCTCATCTCTTAACGATATCTCGTATAAGATGGTATTTCCTTTCAATGTGTTTGCTGGCTTTGTGGGCTCTTGGTTCCCTTGAATTTGCAACTGCTCCGGCATTGTCACAATAAACAGTGATTCTGCTGGGCAAATTCGAAACCACATTCAAGTCCACTAGGAAGTTCTTGAGACAAACCGCTTCTTTCGCTGCCTCGCAAGCAGCTACATATTCGGCTTCCATGGTAGAATCTGCGACGCATTTCTCCTTGACGCTTCTCCATGTCACGACTCCTCCCCCCATGCAAAACACACTACCGGAGGTAGATTTTCTGGAGTCTATGTCTGATTAGAAATCCGAGTCCGTGTAGCCGATGGGGATTGGACTATCTGACTGATAAATTAACATTCTACCCCGAGTTCTTTTCAAATACTTGAATGTTTTTAACTGCCGTCCAATGTTCTTTCCCCGGGTTACTTTGATATCTTGCCACCATGCCAACGGCAAAGCAGATATCCGGTCTCGTACACAGCATTGCATACATAAGGCTTCCGACAGCAGAAGCATAAGGAATGTCTCTCATGCCATCTATCTCCTTTTGCGTCTTAGGGCACATTTTCTTGGATAGATGGATTCCATGTCTGAAAGGTACGAAGCGTTTCTTGGAATCTTGCATGCTGAATCATTTCAAGACAGTGTCTATGTATGAAGCTTGCGATAAGCCTATCATCATTTTCTTGCGATCTCGAGTGATCTTGATCCCAAGGATGTGTGTGGCTTCCCCTAAGTCCTTCATATCAAACTGTTTTGAAAGCCATACATTTACGTCTGATAACACCTTTACATCATTCCCGATGATCAGAATGTCGTCTACGTATAGTACTAAGAATACCAATGCAGTTCCGACACGCTTTTTGTACACACAACTTTCGAACTCGTTTTGATCGAACCCATAAGACTTTATAACATGATCAAAACATTGGTTCCAAGCTCTGGATGCCTGTTTGAGTCCGTAAATGGACTTCATGAGCTTACAAACTAGGTGTTCTTGGCCTTTTTCAATGAAGCCTTGGGGTTGTTGCATATAGATCTCTTCATCAAGACTTCCGTTAAGGAAAGTTGTCTTGACATCCATTTGCCAGATTTCAAAATCGAGATGCGCAGCAATCGATAAGAGAATTCGGATGGACTTAAGCATGGCTACGGGCGAAAAAGTTTCCTCATAATCGATCCCTTCTTTCTGAGTATAACCTTTCTCCACGAGTCTTGCTTTGAAGGTTTCCACCTTCCCGTCCGGTCCTCTTTTTCTCTTATACACCCACTTGCAACCAATGGGTTTGACCCCATTAAGTGGTTTGACTAGCTCCCACACTCTGTTATGAAACATAGAACCCATTTCGTCTTTCATTACTGTTTGCCAAGAATTTGCATCCTTGTCTTGGATTGCCTCATATATGTCCATGGGTCCGATTAAATCTTGTCCAGAATCAAGTCCAAGGACTCTCCTATTCCCATGAATCTCTTTGGGTTTGTTTCACAACCCTCCCACTACGAGGTTCCAGGTTGTGTAAGTGTGTTGTTTGGTATATCATCTTGTATGCGATTGGCATTGAGGCTAGCCCCTTAGCTCATTTAAGGTAATCTCACTTCGGTCTTCTTTTTTCGTTCATATAGTCTTCTTCCAAAATTTAAAGTGGGTGCTTATTACCACCTTTTGATCTTCGGGACATAGAACATACACCCTTTTGTTCCCTCGGGGTATCCCACAAACAACCTTAATTCTGATCGAGGATCCAATTTTCCGGCTTCCTTGTCCAACACGTAGGCCGGACACCCCCAAATCCTCATGTGTCTCAAACTAGGCTTGCGCCCGGTCCACAATTCTTTGGGAGTTTTGGGAACCGATTTGGATGGTACCAAGTTCATAATGTAGGCTGTTGTTTCTAAGGCATGACCCTAGAACGACTTGGGAAGATCCGCATAACTCATCATAGATCTAACCATTTCCAAAAGAGTTCTGTTTCTTTGCTCTGTAACCCCGTTTTGTTGAGGGGTTTCGGGTGCAGTAAGCTGGGATGCAATCCCTTCATCAGATAAATAGTTCAAAAACTCATCGCTGAGGTATTCGCCTCCACGATCGGATCGTAGAGACTTGATACGTTTTTCCCTATGATTCTCTGCTTGAGCCTTAAATTCTTTGAATTTCTCAAAGGTCTCAGATTTATGCTTCATAAGGAAAATATAACCGTACCTTGAGTAATCATCAATAAAAGTGACAAAATACTCATAACCTCCTCTTGCTTTGGTTGACATTGGACCACATACATCTGTGTGAACGATTTCTAACACTTCTTTGGCTCTATTCCCCTTGGCTCCAAATGCCCTCTTGGTCATTTTACCCTCCAAACATGATTCGCAGGTTGGAATTGGTTCAACTTGGAGAAACTCCAGTGAACCGTCTTTCACCAACCTTTGGATCCTCTTTGGATTTATATGACCCAATCTTAGATGCCATAGAAGTGTCTCGTTCACGTCTGATGAACATTTTCTTTTCTCGAAAACAGTTGATGTGTTATAGGAAGCATTTCGTGAGTGGTGTGCACAGTTAATTGTATAGAGATTATTCGACAACGTTCCATGACAGATAAATTTATCAAAAAGAGAAATGGTAACAACTTTATTAAAAGTTACCGAATATCCATCAAGAAAAAGTTTAGAAACTGAAATTAAATTCTTTCTAAAACTCGGAACGTAAAGAACATCTCTTAAAATTAAAACTGTCTTCAAAAGACAGGTGCACTTCTCCCACTGCTTCAGCTGCCACTCTCGTAGCATCGCCCAGTGTGATGAGGATCTCACTCCCACTAAGTTGTCGGGTCTGCTTGAACCCCTGTAAAGTGAAACAAACATGATCAGTGGATCCCGTATCCACCACCCATAAATGGGAGGCATACGCCGCTAAACAAGTTTCAACAACTAGTGCGTGAGAATTACCTTTCTTTCCATTCCTTTTGGGATTGGAACAGGCTGACCTCGAGTGTCCTACTCTCCCGCTTTCCAAAAATTTCCTCATGCTTGAGTCTTCTTGGTTCAACTTTCTTCTCTTTTCATCATCCTTATCACCACTTGACCTAGGATGAAAAGAAGATTTCTGTTTTCCCAAGTTCTTCTCCTTGCGCTCCCTTTCCCTTTCAACCAAAGTGAGAGCATTTACAAGATCATCCACTGTAAAATCTAGATCTTCCATTAGATACTCAAGATAGTGGTGATTATAGCTCTTTGGTAAGGATTGGAGAATGAAATCAATCTTAGTCTTGAAATCACATTTTTAGCCGAGGATCTCAAGTTCCTCGAATAGCACCGTAACCCCCTAAGGACGTGCTGTGCTGCAGTCGTCCCTTTTTCCATTTTTAATTCAGCAATTTCTTGCTTCACACTTTGGATTGCCATATGGGTCTGATGTGCGAACATCGCTTCGAGATTCTGTAAGATGTCTGCAGCTGACTCATATTCTTGATGAAGGTGTTTCAACGCATCTGACATATGTGCCAGAATTGTATCCTTCATCAATTCATTTGCCAGCTCCCATTCACCATAAATCACCTCATCCCATATTCCGGCGTCCTTAGTTGGTTTTTCGGGTTTAGGTGTATCAAGTACCCATTTGGAAGATGATGCGGTTAGGACAGGTTTTAGTTTGTATTTCCAATCAAATTAGTTTTCATCAGTAAGCAAATTGTCCTTAAGTATATTGGACAGTGGGTTAGAAGGTTGCGACATGATGAACTGAAATAAACAATAATATGCATAAGCACAAATATATCACAAGGTTCGATCACATGCATCATATTAAAATCTCAAAAAAAATATGAACATTCATCAGCCAACATCTCAAAACAGTTTAAATAAGCCACGTGGGGTGGGTCATTATTTAAACATATTCAAGCAGGTTACAAACAAGAACAGTTACAAACCTTTAATATCCAGATTAATAGTTGGCTCCCACTTGACCAATATAAAATTGACAGGGACTTCGGGGAAGTATATGCATATCAATTTTATACCTAAGTAATAACCATGATTAAATACAGGATTATTATTTCGCTTTGATCGAGCCTCGTGGGGAGGGTCATCGTCGCCACTAGTAATAATCCACAATCATCCATTTGGAATTTATTCATGTGAAGGCTAACTTTTGACCATCCCGTGGGGGGAATTTCTCCAAAAGAATTCACAAATAAATAAATCATGGAAGTCAAAATTAATTCAATTTTATTATCCGTAATAAAATTGTCAATTAATTATTTAAACATACTTAGTAATTTTTGAATGGTGAGATTTTTCATTGGGTAACTCTCATGCAAACACATTTAAACAAATTAAATAAAGCATAAGATAACACAATAATAAATCAAGCAAAGCAGGAAAAATAAACATATTGGGCACAAATTATCCAATTGTCATGGTTTGATTTTTCTTTGCTTGATCTTGAAGAAACGCCGTCTTGAATTTCTCCCACTCGATCGTCTCGAAAAAAAACTCCATCTCAAAATGCCACGCCAAGTAGCTTTCATGACGGGATCTGCATGCCTTCATCCGGCCCCTTAGCCCGGCAGCCATATTTATGCGCCTTAGCCTGTGTATTGCCAGCCAATGCCTTCGGCGACCTCGGCGAGAACTCGGTAAGCGGCCTTACGTGGCGTATCCCGTGCAGCGTGCTTTCGCCAGCCTGCGCCTTCGCTGAACTTGGCGGCGCCGTGGGTCCCCGCAGCGTGCTGCGCCTCCCGTCCGCGATCCGTTAAGTGTAATCTTGTATCGTCACCATGCGGCATCGCCCCGTCCGTCTTGTCTTGTGGCACGATCCTCAAGCATGCTCGGCCCTCGGCCTCATCACACTTTGTGTGTACTGCGCGCATCCGCATCAGCGTGCCTCCTTGGCGCGTTTTTAGCGCGTCTCATACCATGCCTCTTACCGGTTTTTTTATCCTTTAATTCTTAAATCTCCGTCTTACCCGTTTCGATTTAGGTTATAATTTATTTACAAAAATAAATAAACCTAGTTCTAGACTAGTCTATTACATTGATCAAATCAAACAAATCCTAATCTACTCGTGGATTTTCTCACGAGGCAAAACGAATCCGAACGAATCGAATTAAAACCACAATTTATATGCATGCATAAATAAACACATTAAATTTCATGATAATTGGATACCTGCAAAATAGATCTAGCAATTCTACTATCCAATTTCAAATTTAATGTCAGTGAATTAAATTACAATTTAAAATTCAGAGCCCGAAACCGTGGCTCTGATACTAGTTGTTGGGGAATAAGTTGCACAGATCTATTCGGGATGAATATTTAAATACAAATTTAATTCTTATAATTATTACTAGCATGAATTAATCCTATATTAATTCAAATAATAATCCAACAACAAATCATGCATATAATTAATTCACGTAAATCCTACACATGCGGAATTCTAAGAGTTTACGTGAACGTACCTCTTGGGACGGCAATGGTCAAGTGGGAAGACATTTTCGGGATAATATATCTTTGTCTTTGGGGGATGGTAGTGTGTTTAGATTTTGGCATGATCCATGGATAGAGGGTTCGGTTAGGTTGCAGAATCGGTTTCCTAGGTTGTTTGGTTTGTCGTCACAAAAGAGTGCATGTGTGTGTGAGTTATTCTCCGAGTCAGAAAATGTTTGGATTTTCAAATGGGAGAGTTTCTTCAATTTTGATGATTTGCTTGAGTTCTTGGATCTTTGGTATCTCTTATGCAGGAGAACACCCTGCTCAGAGGCTAGTGATTCGTGGAAATTGAGTGGGTCTTCAGACGGCTCCTTCACAACTAAAGAGATGTACAGCATCATTGCTTCGGATGAGGCATCAGCGGAAGATCTTGCCTTCCCTTGGGCGAAAATTTGGTGGAAGGTTATACCGTTGAAAGTCTCAGCATTTTCATGGAAAGCAATTCGGAATAGGAACCCCACTAAGGAGAACTTGTGAACGAGGGGCATTCTACATTATGTGGATTCATTACTTTGTTCATGCTGCGGTGGGGTGACAGAAACAAAAAATCACCTACTTGTTACCTGTCCGTTGTCACTTCTAGTGTGGGAAGCAATTTGCCACTGGTTGGGCAAACCGATTGTAATGGCAAACTCAATTAATGAGCACTTCCTTGAGTTTGTTGATTATAGGAGCAAAGGTCCAAGAAAAAAGATAATGAGCTTAATATGGCAGTGCACGATTTGGAAGCTATGGAAGTCAAGAAACAATATCATCTTCAAAGAGAGCGGTTACACATTGGATGAATTGATCGAAGGAATAAAATTCAACTCTTGGAAATGGATTCGCTCACATTACCCATTGTCCTTCATTGCATCAGAGGCGTTTTGGGAATCATTCCCGTTAGACTGTATCCCCGAAAAATTGTAAGTACATTGGGCACTGGTGAGAGCTTTATTGTCATGGGATTAGAGTACCACTTGTACTCTATGAATGAAATTCATTTTTACCTTTCAAAAAAAAAAAACTAATAATTTAAAGGGCATACTTGAAATTTTATTTTTTTAAATGAAACTAAACATGTAAACAAAAAGAATAATTTTGAAGGAGTGAGAACTCTTTAAACATCTATTTTTGTATTGTGATGGACTAACACATTAAACTAAGTCCAGTTGGTTAAGTTGGTGCCCCTGCTGATAGGGAAGAGTGGATGTAGGACTGGTTGTCCGAACCACTATAAAAATCTTGTGTGTTTATCTGATTTACCTGCCTTACACTATAGCACACTACCTGATTTGATATTGCATACATATTCTGAGTCTGGATCAATTTTGCATCAAGCAACTGATCTGATCAGCTTGACACTTAGTCATCTGATTAAAAACAGATAAGCAGAAATCTGATCCTACAAAACTGGTTTTTCACACGGGTTAAAACTTAGCTTCCGCACATCAGTTAAACTGATAGACACCTAACTAATCTGCCATCAGGCAATCAGTAAGTTGGATATCAGTCCAAACTGATTCACACGCTTTCTGATCAGGCTTACTTGCTTTCACACCTGATCTTGCACAAAAAGTTTTCAGAAGTCTATTCACCCCCCCTCTAGACTTCTGCCCTCACGAAAACCCATTCGGGACCTACAAGTGGTATCAGAGCAGTGGTTCTACGGACCACTTGCTTTGAGTATCATCGGTTCTTGAGGAAGAACCATTGTGGTCACTTGAAAAGATCTTGAAAAACTGTTTTTAAATTCATTTGTTTTCAAAACTCACAATCAGCATGGATAATACCTCTGGTATGTATCATGATCTGCCTAAATTTTCTATTGATGAGTATGATGACTGGACCATACTCATGAGCAATCATCTGGGAGCTATAAGCAGCAGAATGATGGAAGTTCTTGAACAAGGACCCATCATCATTTACTACAACAACCCAGCTGAAGGAGGTGATCCAGAATTCCCTGTTGGAGCCAGAATCAGAAAGAGTCCTTCTCTGATGGATGCCGAGGAAAGAAAATTGTCCAATCTGGATACTGTGGCCAGACACATTGTTATGAAAACGATAGACAAGATAACTAGAGAAAAGATCAAGTATCTCAAGATAGCCAAACAGATGTGGGATACGCTTGCTGGGATGTGCGAAGGAAATGATTTGATCAAAGATAGCAGATTGCAAGCCGAACTAGTTAAGTTTGAGAAACTCGAGATGCTGCCAAATGAAACCATAAATCAGCTCGATGGAAGAATCACCATGTGTATCAACAAGCTACGGGAACTGGGACGAGAAATGTCAGACAAAGACATCAACTACAAGATCTTGAGATCTCTGACAATGAAATGGGATATGAAAGTTACTGTGATAAAGGATTATCAAGATATTGCGAAGAAGAAGCCAAGCAACCTGTCTCTAAGCCTTAAAACCCATGAGTTTGATCTTATTGAAAGAGGGCAAGAAGAAGATGATGAGTCGCCTGCAGAAGTCACACCTGCCACATCGAAAGCAGTTGCATTCAAAGCAGCCGGCAGTAGCTCAAAGTCTACTGAACCTATTGGAAATATCATAAGTCAGAGAGAACAGATTACTTTGCTGACCAGAAAGCTTGAAAGATCCAACATTCAACTGGGAAAATATCAAAAATTCTATAGAGACTATCAGAACAGCAGAGGAAGAGATAGGAGATCAAGTGACAGATCACAAGAGAGGAATAGATCTGATGGCAGAAGAGATGATCATAAGGAGGATCGCAGAGAGGATAAGAAAATAGATGATCGTTCTGACGATAGAAGAGACAACATATCAGAAAGGAGGAATTCTGATCACAGGGAAAATGGGAAGTCACCTGACAGATTCTATAGAAGGAATGACTCATATGGCAGAAGAAGTTCCGTGGAACGTGGAGCATGTTTCAACTGTCAGAAACTAGGTCACTACAGTGCAGACTGCCCTGACCTGACTCCAAAAGAAAGAGAAGACAAGCGGAACAGAAGAGAGCAAAGATACAGAGACAAAAAATCCATGGTTGCTGATACATCTGGGATAGATGATTCTTATCTGCCTTCAGAGGATTCTGGTTATTCATCTGTAGAAGACTTCTGCCTGATGACCAATGGTGATGATTTCAACGACTTCAAACATCTAATGTTCTCATCTGATGACGACATCTGCCTCATGGCTAAGGATGCTGATAACTCTGAGGTATCCTCTAAACCTTCTGTGTTTTCTGTTTCCACACCCGGTGTGCTGAGCACACCTGCTGGAGAGATTGACCTACAGCTCTACAATGAGCAATTGCTTGATGATCTATCTAATGCAGTAGACACTTATACTATAGTGGAAACTAAGAACGATAAGCTGAGGGCAGAGAACAATCAGCTTGTTAAAGATAATGCTGCAAGAAAAGCTACTGAACTGAAATCAATTGAGATTGTTCATAAAATGACTGCAGAACTAGAGCTTCTGAAAGTCAGTTCTTCTGATCAGGATAAACTGATTAAGGAACAGCTAGCCATTAACAAAAAGCAAGCTGATGATCTCAAAATCCTCCAAGATAAGTTTGATGAACTCTTCCGACTACATGAGAGTCTAAAACAAAGTGATGACAGTTTGCGAAAGAAAGTAGAGATTTTTGGAAAAGCATTCAAAAATGTTGATGAAATAACAAGCTACTTTCGAAAGCCAACTGATATGAAGGGTATTGGGTATGATAGTCCTTCTGGATCCTCATATGTCCAACCTGGTTCACAGTCCAAAAGTGAATTTAGGAAGGTTTCTGGACAAGATACACAAAAAGTTAAATCTATATCAAAGAAGGGAAACAGACCAGCGGAACAGGTAACGCAAATGTCTGATCAGAAAGGGAACAGAAATGGACCTCAACTTGATCAATCATCAGCCGAGGAATCAACAAAAAAACCATGTTCTTCTAAAGAAACCTCAACCTGCTCAGCAGATTAGGAATCAGAAAAGTCAACCTCTCAAGGGAAAATCTGATCTGAAACCTAATCAGGTCAAGCTGCCTAATCGGCAAGCTAGAGGTAAACTGCAGAAACCATTTGTGCAAAAGAGATATGAATTTTTTGATGGTAGCAGTCGTACCTATCCCTTCAACCAAAAATCCAGGACATCTGCACCTGAACCACACTGGATTAAAAGAAGACAAACCAATCAGAAAAATCCCAAGTCTTCTGATTCATCCAAGGTTCGCACTCATGATCATACTGAACAGAAAGCACATGAAGAGATGTATGATTATGTAGATGTTTATGAGAGACAAATCAGACCTTCTGATCTTAATGATTACCATAGAAGTGCCCTGTTTGTTTGGATCCCGAAAGGTAACTCTAACCCCTCAGGACCCAATCCTACAGGGGTACCTAAAGCCTGATCTGATTGCAGGTTCGCGTGGGTTTGGCCAATAAAGGAGGTGTACAAGCAATTATCTAGTACATCGATAGTGGATGCTCAAGACACATGACTGGAAATAAACATCTCCTCAGCTCATACACAGAACAAGAAGGCCCATGTGTACTCTTTGGTGATGATAAATTTGGTTTTACCAGAGGATTCAGAACCTTAGAGAATGATGATGTACAGGTTACTAGAGTCTCGTATGTCGATGGTTTAAAGCACAACCTATTATCAGTTTCACAATTCTACGACAACGGATTTAGTGTTGAGTTCTCGACTGATCAATGCACTATCAAGAATCGAGCTACTCAACATATTTTGTTAACTGGTTCAAGGAAGGGAACGATCTACGCTGCAGATTGGAATAGTTGTCCAAGAATTGCATGCATAATTGTTAAGAGTTCCAAAAGCAGCAGTTGGATCTGGCACAAGAGAATGAGCCATTTGAACTTTAAGACTCTTAACAAGATAGCAAGGATGTCCCTGGTTGAGGGTCTCCCGAATGAGGTATTCTCTAAGGATCAGACACGTGTCGCATGTCAGAAGGGAAAACAGGTTAAAGCCTCATTCAAGGGGATCCCAGGACCAGCATCCAACAGAGTATTACAACTGCTCCATATGGATTTGTTTGGACCAGTTACACCACTTAGTATCAGCGGACGCAAATACACTCTGGTAATCGTGGATGATTATTCCAAGTTTACATGGGTTGTATTCTTATATAAGAAGAATGAGACTACAACAAAGATACCTGAGCTGCTCAAGAAATTACAAAATGAGAAGGGTGTTAGTATTGTAAAAATCAGATCCGATAAAGGTATAGAATTTCTGAACTCCTTTATTACTGACTTTTGCACTAAGTTTGGAATACAACATGAAACATCAACTGCCAGAACACCACAACAGAATGGTGTAGCAGAACGGAGAAACAGAACACTCAAAGAAGCTGCTCGCACAATGTTAGCTAAACATGTAACTCCAACCGTTTTTGGGCAGAAGCTATCAATACAGCATGCCACACTCAGAACAGATGTTCTCTGACTAAGATTCACTTCAAAACACCTTATGAACTGTGGAAGGACAGAAAACCTCGTGTTTCTTACTTCCATGTTTTTTGGTGCAAGTGTTTCATACACAACAACAGGAAGAGTCAGCTAAAAACCTTTGAAGCCAAGTCAGATGAGGGTATATTCTTAGGATATTCCTCAACTAGCAAGGCCTTCAGGGTATTCAACAGGCAAACCTTAGTTGTGGAAGAAACACCCCATGTGGTCTTTGATGAGACATCTTCTGAACAAGAGAATCCTGCCTCAGAACAAACAGTACCAGATCAACCGAATTCTGATGCTCAGAAAATGGATCAGCTAAGTATCGAAGAAAAAGTATCAGATCACCTAACAGTGTATGTTCCAAAACTTGATCTAACTGATTCACCAGGTCAATCAGACCCACAGGTACGTACAACTGTCAATGAAGAAGTTGGTACATCTGAGAGTAACAACTGAACCATCTGGTTCAGGGGGAACACCTGATGTTCCTGCGGACAAACATCAGCATATGATGATTCCAACATCAGCTGAGACGTGTCCATGTCAAGTGGATCCTATTACTGCACCATTCCCAACCACTAGTGACTCAATATCAGATGAGGGTGATAATATCCAAACTGATATACATCAAAAAAGAAGGACTTGGTTAAATGACCATCCTACTGATCTGATAATTGGCAATCCGAATGCCCAAGTCTAAACTAGACATCAGGTTGGTGAAAGTGTCATGTACTATTGCTATCTGTCTTTGAAGGAACCAACCACTATAGAAGAAGCTCTGCAAGATGTCAGTTGGATTCTAGCTATGCAAGAAGAATTAGAGCAGTTTTCGAAAGGAATCAAGTTTGGAAACTGGTAGACAGACCAACTCATCAAGATGTGATAGGCACCAAGTGGGTATTCAAGAACAAGAGGGGTGATAACAATGTCAAAACCAGAAATAAGGAAAGACTTGTTGCTAAGGGGTATTCACAATCAGAAGGAATTGATTATGATGAGACCTTTGCACCAGTCGCTCGCCTGGAAGCCATTCGGCTGTTTCTGGCATATACTGCCCACAGAGGGTTTATTGTGTATCAGATGGATGTAAACAGTGCATTCTTAAATGGGTTACTAGCTGAGGAAGTTTATGTTGAACAACCTCCTGGCTTTGAAAAAGGCAACCAGGTGTACCGTTTAAGAAAAAGTCAACTCTTTGTGGCCTGAAACAAGCTCCTCGAGCTTGGTATGAAACACTATCTCAGTTCTTGATAGACAATGGATTCACTAAAGGATTAATAGATAGAACCCTATTCAAAATAGAAGATGGAGAAGATATTCTGATGGTTCAGATCTATGTGGACGATATCATCTTCGGATCTCCCAACAAGAGCCTATGTGAAAGATTCAGCAAACTGATGCAAGGGAAATTCAAAATGTCCATGATGGGTCAGATGAATTACTTTCTGGGTCTTCAAGTTAAGCAAAGTACAGAAGGGATATTCATCTGTCAGGCAAAGTATACTAGGAATCTGTTGGCTAAGTTTGGAATTCAGAACAGTAAGGAAGCCAAAATTCCTATGATGACTGGATTCAAGATGGATCCAGATGAGAATGGTCAGAAAACTAATCAGAAAGAATATAGGGCTCTCATTGGATCTTTACTATACCTAACTGCCAGCAGACCGGATATAACTTTTACAGTAGGTGTATGTGCCAGATTTCAGGCAAATCCAATGCAAAGCCACTTGGAAGCAGCTAAGCGGATTCTTAAGTATCTGAAGGGGACAGTAAATTTTGGTTTATTCTACCCATCAAATGATAATCTAAAGCTTAGTGGGTATTCTGATTCTGATTATGGAGGTTGCAGAATATACAGAAAATCAACCTTAGGTACATGTCAGTTCTTAGGAAGCAAACTGATCTCTTGGTTCTCAAAGAAACAGACATCTGTTGCCACATCTACTACTGAAGCAGAATATATGACTGTAGGAATTTGTTGTTCCCAACTGCTCTGGCTTAGTCAGCAGCCGAGGGATTATAACATTGTAGCTACTAATGTGCCCATATTCTGTGACAGTAATAGTTCTATTGCTATCACTCATAATCCAATTTTACATACAAGATGCAAGCATGTGGATGTTAGACATCATTTTATAAGAGATCATGTGGAAAAGAAGAATATCATAATGGAAAAGATCCATACTGATAAGCAGAGAGCTAATATCTTAACCAAGCCACTAGCTGAAGTCAGTTTCAGAAAACTATGTAATGAGCTAGGACTTCTGGATTTAGGAGACAATGCACCAGAAATCTTTGGTGGATTGGTCTCCAGGACCAGTTGGTTAAGAGATTGACTAGATAAAGAGGATCAGTTGAGATATTGTAGGTCCCGAATGGGTTTTGTGAGGGTGGAAGTCTAGAGGGGAGGGGTGAATAGACTTCCAAAACTTTTCGTGCGGATCAGGTGTGAACTGCAGATTACCCGATCAGAGTGCTAGTGTATCAGTTTAGACTGATGTTCAATCTTACTGAGTGCCTGAGAGCAGATCAGTTTGATATCTGTCAGTTTAACTGAGAGGTGAAAAAGCTTGTTTTTACCCGTGTGAAAAACCAGTTTTATCAATCAGATTCTTAAGTCAGTTTTCAACCAGTTGACTAAGGTGTCAATCTGATCAGATCAGTTGCTCGGTGCAGACTGAGCTTAACTTAGAATATGTATGTTGTTTTAAACTCAGTTGTGTGAATAGTGTAAAGCAATAAGAAAGCAAGTAAATGCACACAAGACTTTTTATAGTGGTTCAGACGAAACCCGTCCTACGTCCACTCTTCCCTTAACACAAGGGAACCTTAGCCGACTTTAACCTGCGGGACTTATACCCCTCTCGGGATGGCCGAGATATTTACCGAGTTCTCACTCTTACAAACTTAACCTGCGAGACTTATATCCTTCAAAAGGATGGCCGAGATGTTTATCGAGTTCTCACTCTACAAACATAACTTGCGGGACTTATATCCTTTACAGGATGGTCAAGATGTTTATCGAGTTCTCACTCTACAAACGTAACCTGCGGGACTTATATCCTTTACAGGATGGTCGAGATGTTTATCGAGTTCTCACTCTACAAACTTAACCTAACTTGCGTTTTGGGTAAAGAATGTTTGAGGGTTCCAACTGGAAATCTATCCTGGTATTTTAGGTAGCCAAAATGCTAGTGGATAGGATTTCTTGCTAAGAACTATGGGATGAACACTCTAAGAATAATCTTCAACTATGGTGTTCTTCGAGCGGAAATTCTTCTTGAATTTTCTTGCGTGCATGTTGTTGTTCAGCTTGCTCAATAGTTCATGTGATGTGGTTTCTCACTTGTTGGTCCTTCGTTGGTCTCCTATCTTCAAAGTGAAGATCGATCCCATTTTATAGACCTCGAAATCAAAGAGCCGTTGGAGAGCAATTTGAATTTCGGGCTATATTAGGTAGGTTGTAGGATATGATTATGACGTGCTCCGATTATCAGCGTGGCCGTAGGTATGATTAGCGTCGTTATTGTCCGCAACGTCGTATCCCGCAATGTCAGCTCTTTTTGTGCACGTGTCACTTTCTCCTTGGCTTCGCGAGGCTGCACTTCAGAAATTTGTCCGTTAGACGATTGATATTCCTTATGTAGAAGATTCGTCTTGTCTGGTGTATCTTTTTGATTGTCACCAGGTGTGAGCTGACTTGATCAGGTAACTGGACAATCTACCTTGTTGAGTCTTCAGATGCACATTGTCTTAGCTCAATATGCAGACTCCGCTGATATAGGTCTTCAGGTCCTTTGATCTTCAGGTGTCTCTGAGCCTCAGTGTCTTCAGTCATACTGAGTCTTCAGGTTTGTTACTGAGTCTTCAGGTTTATCTGAGTCTTCAGGTTCATCTGAATCTTCAGTGTCTATCTGAGTCTTCAGGTTCATCTGAGTCTTCAGGTTCATCTGAGTCTTCAGTGTCTTCTTGTCTTCACCTAATCTTCTGACTTCTTATCTTTTGATTTGTGCTTAGTCTTCTGATCATCTGACCTTATCTGGGTCATCTGATATTTCGACCTGACCTATACATATTGAGTTCCCCCTTACATCAGCTATCTATACATTTCAGCTGGTCATCTTAATCTGATTCTAAGTCATCAGTCAGCTAACAGGTCTGACTGGTCCTATTACAACCTGTTTTGGAACTTCCATCAAAACTAAATTACATATTTCCCAACAATTTCCCCCTTTTTGATGGAACCAAAACAGTTAATCACACTTAATCAGAAAAACAGATACCATGAATGGAAATGTAGATGATGTAAACAGTACATACCTCAGAAGACAATGAGATGTTGTCTTAGAATTAGTGAGATGGAAAATTTCATTTAGATAGGTGTGTGCATTGTAGAATTCATGAAAAACGTACCTATCATCTGATTCCAAGTTGTCTTCTTCAGGTGTACTTGAACATTTACATCTCTTTGGGGATGCCAAACATCCTGTACATCCTTTGCATTAGTTTGTCCAGCTCTTCCTTTCTATGGATTCCTCATTTTTCAGCTAATCCATAGTAGATATTCTTGAATTTAACAGGATCTAGCTTGTTGTCTGGACGCAAAGGTGGAAGGAGTGGTTCAAAGGGTGGAGCTTCTGGTATTAGTGACATGATCTTGCCTTCTTTCATCACTGTCTGGTAGAAGTCTGGATACTTTGTTTCTAACCAGTTTTGGAATTCATCATCATTTTCAGTCTGATCTTGATGAATTGGAATCTTCTCTAGGATGTAGACGTCACATAACCATTCTCCTCTAATCTGATCCCATTCTGGAAGAAAATCTTGTCGTGCACAGAGGATGCCTTTAACAGGTGCCGGAAGGGCATTCTTCTCCCAAGCAATCTCCTCTGCTGCAACTTCGTTCTTCCTCTTCCTTTGGATGTAAGCGATGTTTAGTCCCTTAGCCTCTGCTAACTTCTGCTTCTTGATGGAGGCCTCTCTTATTCTTTTTCTTGTCTGCTCTTGAACTTGTTCAGGAGTCATCTGGCTTTTGGTGGGGAATAGCTGGCCTTGTCTCTGATCTTCCGCCGTTTCTTTCATCATCTTGCCTTTGCCTTTCTTCCTCCTCAGAGCCTGCTCAGGTTCATCTTGTTCGTCTTCTTCAGCTAATTTCTTAGCGAGTTCAAGGCTCTTGGCATGATCATCAGTTTCCATTATTTTCTGATCGAACAAAGAAAAGTCTTCAATCTTGTCGACTCGGGCAGTAACCTCTGAAAGAGCACTTTTCTGCTCAGCGATCTCTTTACTATGTTGCTCCACAGTTTCTTTCATTTCAGCAACGAGATCGGTAGATGGAGTGGCTGGCAAGTCAGATACAGTGGTTTTTGGTAGAGATGAAAATGTTACCAACTGTGTCCGAGTCTGTTATTCTTCCTTCTCTTTGTTCTCTTTTCCTTGAGGCTGTTTTTCTTTATTCTCTTTTCCTTCCCCCTTTTTGGTTTCATCAAAGAGGTTGGACATCTTGCGGTTCAGAGCAGTTAATTGCCGTGAGATCTCCTCTCTGAGTTCCTCGACAACAAGAGGAGTGATATGAACGGTGGCAGAAGGTGCAGGTGTGTAGAAGCGTCTTAGAGCAGTTTCGATCTCCTGTCTTGCTCGTTCTGTAGAAGCTAGAAAATGTTTCCAACCCATATCTAAGTGGTTGTTGGTTTTGTCCAAGGATGCCCAGACACTTTCCAAAAGTACCTGTGTCTGATTGAGCATCTCTGTCTGAACTGAGAGTTTGTCAGACTGGAGTTTGAGCTTCTCAGCAAGAGGATATACTAGTTGCATTACTTCAGCAAGGATGGCATTGTGCATCCCAACTGTGTGACTTCGTTCCTTGTCAACTAGTTTTCTTGCTCATCTTCAAATCGCTTCATCAGATCTGCTGTGAGATCTGCGAATTTGTCTTCAAATGCAGCCTTGATCCCATCCTGAATCTTCTGAGTGCAATGATCTAGGGTATCAGAGCTCATCGTAGCAGTCTGTTCAGATGTTGAAGCCTTACCAAGTCGGGTCTTATCTGCAGCACCCATTCTCGGTTCATCGGCAACTCCCTCATGATCTGTAGGAGGTTGAACGGTTTCCTCCCTGTTATCAGCAATACCGAACCTTTTGTGAATCAACCATCTGATATCATCATCAGATGTCAATTCAACAGCACTTTCAATCCCAGCATTGTGTAGACATTTCAACTCCAAGTCTACAAAGAAATCTGATCCCAGAGTTGTCATTAGAATCAGAAATTCTTCAATGCTCTTCAGTCTGATATCCCTCCAGAACACTATCTCTTCTATCTGTTGCTGGATGCCAGGATGTTGATCCAATTCAGGGCATAGATCCAGCAGATACTCTTTGATTTGTTGCTTCATTATCCTTATGATGGGGCTCTCTGGAGCAGGTGAAGCAAGCACTGTTCTGGTGTTGAAGGGATTATGAGAGATGGACACTCACTCGTTAGATCTCTCAGGTTCTTGAGACTTGATCGGGGATTGGGATATTTGTAGTTCAGGTTCGTTTTTAGCGTGTTGAGGGTGTTCAGTTTCCTGAACGGGTTCATTGATTGGTGGTGTGGGAGATGTTGTTGGTGAGGGTGAGAAGGTTTTGTGGGGAGAGGATGCTGGTGATGATTTTTGAGGAGAGGGTGATGGTGATTTGGAAGTGGGCGTTGACGATCTTGCTCTCTGGAAGATCTTGGTGAGAGGCAGAGAATCAGATGGTGATTCTTCCTCAGGTTGCTCCACTTCTGTTCCTCTGACAGATTTCTCTTCTTCTGCTGCGATCATCTGCTCTTCCCTTACTTCTCTGATAGTTGGCTCAGAGCGGACTGCCATCTCTTCGTCTGATCTTACTTGCACCAGACCTTTGTTCTGCTGACTTGCTGGGCAGAACTTGGAGCAGTTGTCAGAGGAGATGAGACTCTCTTCTGACTTTTCCGCTGAGCATTTGATTTCTTGGCCAGATCCTTCCTCTTCATCCTCTTCTCTTGAACGGCCTTTTCCTGCACTTTTGACGATGCAGTTGCCTTGTCTTTTCCTTTCTTTTCTCCCTTGGGTTTGGGCACATAAGGAGTCAGATCCTCATCAACTTGTCCAGGTAGGGACTCATCCTTGCCCAATATGGCCTTGTGCTTTGCTTGGTAAATCTTCGCTCCATTCTCGTTCCATTCATAATTCTGTGGCAGCTTATCTGACAGAATAATAGAGATTTTGTGTACGAACGAGCACTTGGAAGATAAGAACACTTCATTGCTCTGGGTCAGTTCGAACTTCCCGGAGTCTTTTCTCAGTCTTGCTTTGACCATACCCAACCAATCAATATCTGAAGCCTTCTTGATTATTGCAGCCATGACACTTATCTTGTATGAAGTGACCGCATCAAGGCTGTAAGTTGAGCACATGATCACCTTCTGAACAATTTCAAGAAGAAGGCGATACTTTCTCTTCAGGTAGGAGGCTTTAACGTTCGTCGTGTTCTCCTTATTTGCAGGTCTCAACAATTCGGCTTCAAGAAACTCCTTTTCTCCTACAGCAGTCGTGTAGGTCTCTGGATAGATGCTTCCGAGAGTTAGGCCGAATATCCTCTGTAGATCGTCATTCGACACTCTAACTTCCATTCCGCCAACGGAAGAAATTAGGTCAGCATCATTGTCTTCATCCCTCTGTAGATTGTAGAGAAACTTCAGGGCTTCATGGGTGTGAACGATGTTCTGATGAGTAAAGCAATATCGTTCCAGTCCACACGCTCGCAAGCACTCCAGAATTTCCAGCGATTTCGGATCTGAGGTGATGGTGAAGACTACGTACTTTTCATCAATGATGTCTTTCTTCATCGATGCAAAGTTGCAGTACTTTTTTCCCTTGGCCCGGTCGTGAAACAAGATGTGTCATTTCTGTACGATATGCAAATTGATGTTTAGTTTGAGTAAGATATTTCAATCAGTTCAGTCAAACTAGCAATCTTAGCATCAATTTAGCAAGTAAGTGTTTAGATCTATAATTTACAGAATCACAACTTGTAAACCTAGGTACCATAGAGAAATTGAGATCATGCAATTAATTAAAATAAGAAATTACCAGAAATTTATTCGAAAGATTTAGAAATCGGAAGAGTAGAATCAAATGATTTCGAAGGTAATTCTCTGAAGATTTTGAAAAATATTGTCTTTTAAGAGCTTTGAGAAGACGAAGTAGTGGAAAGCAGTTTTCTGAGAAAGATTTGGATTTTATAGAATACGAGGAAAAACCTTTTTGCACGACTTTCCAAAGTACTCAAGTATCCGTGTTTTGAAATCAGTGGCTGAGATTAGTCGGCCAAAAAGTATTTTGATCGCACGGTTGAGAAAAGTAGTCTTCTAATTTTCCGGACTCGAAAAATCGCAATAAAACGTTTTGAAAACATTTTCCCAAGTCCGCATTAAAAGCTTTGCAGAGCATGCGTCATGAACAGTGTAAAATAAATCATTTATTTAAATAACGCATATAAGGTATTCAAAGAGATAAATAAGAGAACGTATCTGACTGATTGATATTGTAATCAATCAGTTACCACGGTGATCTGATCTGGTACTTTGTTGACTTATCTGATGGTTGCCTCATGCATTTCCCAACAATATCTTCACTTATCTGATTAGATTCTTGCTTGAAACACTTTGCCACTTATCTGATCCTCTTATTTGATAATCTTTATCCTTCAGTCTTCTTCTAACCCGCATTTACTGAAGTCAACTCCAACCAAAACTTTTACTTTGGGGAGTCCAAAAGTCGCCTCGATTCCCAAATCGGCGCGATTTGACATCCCGTAATAATGGCATAGATACGCTGTGATTTAATCACACTGTTAACTCATCCAACCATTAGCCGCGTGTTCCTAACGCGTTGTCGATGCAAATTTCTCTTAAGATCTTCTGAGAAGATAAAATTTGCATTTATACCCCTAATTTCCTTCTATAAATAGCCTGGGGTGTTAGGCGAACAACACATTATAAACCATTTCATCTTCTTTAGCATATCCTTCATGCTTTTCCGATGAGTTCCTTATTTCCGGTGAAACTTCCGGTGGGAACCTTTAGCCCTTTTCCAATGAATTCAGCTTCTCAAATCAACCATGTGTGTTCCTTCACACTGCTTTCGTCGTCATCTAAGATTTCACATACGATCAATGCTAAGATTCTTTACCACCGTGGAGGCGGATCTGCTAAGGCAAATGAGAAGGCACTTCTCCTAACCGTATGCACCTTGTGCGCCTATCGAGATGACGGAATTAGCATCAACAGACTTAGTCTGAAACAAAACGTGAGTTTGGTATATGGTCTGCATCAGTCAACAGCTGATCTCCATATATCAAGCTCAATTTTTGCATTCGACACAAGTGTCCGTTTGGTCCTTGTGACCAAACCTGTGGCACTGTGCCCCATTTAACAGCTGGAGAGTCAGTTGATTTCACATCTGAGGGCTCCTGGTTTGGACATCCTTCAAAGCCTCTCTTGCTCCTCCCTCCGAAGCTTTTGAGATTGGCTCAGGATTCTCGAAGCCTCTCTGACGCCCCTTCTTAGGATCGAGGGAAAATGAGAGCATCATTCCTTGAACTCTCTCTCTTTTTCCCTACCTAGGGTTGGCTTAGGGCTTATGGTTTATGACCTCCGGGTTTTCTTGTACTTGTAATACCACTTGATGATAGGTTGTAGTATTTGTAGCTTGTGATATCACTTGTAACTTGTAAATCTGACCTCCGGGTCCTTATCAATGAAAAACTCTGTTATTCCATTGCTGTGTTGTTTCTTCTGACTTATGCGATCTGTAGCTTTAAACTTGACTTGCTTGTTGACTGCAGCTTTAATTGACTTATAAAGTAATCTTCCAATCTGATCAGTTCCCCCTTAATCTGATATGTCTTGAACTGATCTGCCCCTTGTCTGAACTTCAGATCGGCTACTTATCTGACTTTCTGATCTGCTCCTTATCTGAACTTCAGATCGGCTCCTCGTCTGGTCGTCTGATCAGTTGAGATTCCTAACTCAACTGATTCCACTTAACCTGGTTAGTCTTTTAACCAACTGGTTCTGGAGATCAATCCTTCATCCATATCTGGTGCATTTTCTCCAAGATCCAGAAGCCTTAGCTCGTTGCATAACTCTCTGAATCTGATCTCAGCTAGCGACTTGGTTAATATATCAGCTTTCTGCTTGTCAGTATGGATCTTTTCCATCCTGATATTCTTCTTTTCAACGTGATCTCTGATAAAATGGTGTCTGACATCCACATGCTTGCATCTTGTATGTAGAAACGAGATTCTCGAGTGATTGCAATAAGACTATTATTTGTCACGAATATAGGTGCGTTCTTAGCTACAATGTTGTAATCCTCACCTTGACTTAGCGGAGCGATTTAGGAACAACGACTTCCTGCGCCCATATATATTACGCTTCAAGAATAGATGTCGAATCGATGTCTTCTTCTTTTTTTCGAAAACCATGAGATCGGTTTATTTCCCAAACCGACATGAACTCGAGGTTGACTTTTCTGTCGATTTCAGAACCTCCGTGTCTGAATCAAAATACCCACTAAGCTCTAGATTGTCATCTGATGGATAAAATAAACCGAGGTTTACAGTCTCCTTCAGATACTTGAGAATCCGCTTAGCTGCTTCTAGGTGGCTTTGCATTGGATTTGCTTGAAATCTGGCACATACACCTCTTTTGCAAAAAAAAGTAATGTCCGTCACCGGCGGTCGGTATAAAGTGATCCAATCAGAGCTCTATATTCTTTCTGATTAACTTTCTGACCATCTTCATTTGGATCCATCTTGAACCCGGTCATCATGGGAATTCTGGCTTCCTTGCAATGTTGAACTCCAAACTTTGCCAGTAGATTCCTTGTGTACTTCGCCTGGCAGATGAATATCCCTTCTGTACTCTGCTTTACTTGTAAACCCAGAAAGTAATTCATCTGACCCATCATGGACATCTCGAACTTCCCTTGCATCAACTTGCTGAACTTCTCACACAGCTTCTTGTTGGGAGATCCGAAGATGATGTCGTCCACGTAAATCTGAACCATCAGAATATCTTCTCCATCTTCTATTCTTAATAAGGTTCTGTCCACTATTCCTTTAGTGAACCCGCTGTCTATCAAGAATTGAGAGAGTGTATCATACCAAGCTCGAGGAGCTTGTTTCAGGCCGTAAAGAGTTTTCCTTAAACGGTACACTTGGTTGCCTTTTTCAAAGACTGGAGGTTGTTCGACATAAACTTCCTCTGCTAGTACCCCGTTTAAGAATGCACTCTTTACATCCATCTGATACACGGTGAACCCTCTCGTAGGCAAAGATATGCCATAAACCGAATGGCTTTTAGGCGGCGGCCGTGCAAAGGTCTCATCATAATCAATTCCTTCGATTGAATACCCTTTAGCAACAAGTCTTGCCTTATTCCTGGTTATGACATTTTTCTCATCTCTCTTGTTCTTGAATACCCACTTCGTGCCAATTACGTCTTGATGAGTTGGTCTGTCCACCAATCTCCAAACTTGATTCCTCTCAAACTAATCCAGCTCCTCCTGCATGGCTAGAATCCAGCTTGTGTCTTGTAGAGCTTCCTCTACTGTGGTTGGTTCCTTCAAAGACGGATAACAACGATGATATGGCACTTTCACCAACTCGATGTCTAGTTTTGACTCTGTCGGATGGGTCTCCGATAATCGATCGGTTGGATGACCGTAATCCAGTCCTTCGCTCGATAATGTCTCTTTGGAGAACATCATCCATATCTGATAGTTCGTTACTAGTGATTGGGAGTGGTGCGGAATTATGATCCACTTGATAAGAACATGTCTCAGCTGATGTTGGACTCATCATGTGCTGATGTCTGTTCATAGGAACTTCAGGAGTTCCCCCTGAACAAGATGGTTCGATTGATCTTCGCTCGGTTATAATAAACTTCTTCATCGACAATTGTGTGTACCTTTGGATGCGATTGACCTATTGAATCGACAAGATCAAGTTACGGGATGTGCCTTTATTACGTGTTCAGGTTCTTTCTCCTTGATGCTTAGCTGATCCATTTTCTGCGTGTCAGGTAGCGGTTGATCTGGTACTGCTTGTTCTGAGGCAGCTTTCTCTTGTTCAGAAGATGTCTCATCAAAGACCACATGGGGTGTTTCTTCCACAAATAGGGTTCATTTGTTGTAAACCCTGAAGACCTTGCTGGATGAGGAATATCCTAAGAATATACCCTCATCTGACTTGGCCTCAAAAGTCTTCAACTGACTTTTCCCATTGTTGTGAATGAAACACTTGCACCCAAAGACATGGAAGTATGAAACACGAGATTTTCTGCCCTTCCACAGTTCATAAGGTGTTTTGAAGTGAGTCTTAGTCAGAGAACATATGTTCTGAGTATGGCATGCGGTATTTATTGCTTCTACCCAGAAACGGCTTGGTGTAGCATGTTCAGCTAACATAGTGCGAGCAGCTTCCTTGAGAGTTCTGTTTCTCCGTTCTGCTACTCCATTTTGTTGTGGCGTTCTTGCAGCTGAAGTCTCATGCTGTATACCAAACTCAGTGCAAAAATTAGTAATAAAGGAATTCAGGAACTCTGTACCTTTATCTGATCTGATTTTTACTATGCTGACACCCTTCTCGTTTTGTAGCTTCTTGAGCAGTTCGGGTATCTTTGTCGTTGTCTCGTTCTTCTTGTATAAGAATACAACCCAAGTAAACTTGGAATAATCATCCACAATTACTAGAGTATATTTACGTCCACTGAGACTGACTGGTGTAACTGGTCCGAATAGATCCATATGGAGCAGTTGCAATAATCTACTGGATGCTGGTCCAGGTATTCCCTTGAATGAGGCTTTAACTTGTTTTCCCTTCTAACATGCGGCACATGTCTGATCTTTGGAGAATATCTCATTCGGAAGTCCCTCAACCAAAGACATCCTAGCTATCTTGTTAAGAGTCTTGAAGTTCAGATGACTCATTCTTTTGTGTCAGAGCCAACTGCTACTTTTAGAACTCTTAACAATTAAGCATGTATTCCTTGGGCAACTGTTCCAATCTGCTGTGTAGATTGTGCCTTTCCTTGAACCAGTTAGCAAGATTTGTTGAGTGGCTCGATTCCTTATCGTACACTTGTCACTCGAGAACTCAACGCTGAATCTGTTGTCGCAAAATTGTGATACTGATAGTAGATTGTGCTTCAATCCTTCGACATACGAGACTCCAGTTACTTGTACATCATCATTCTCTAAGGTTCCGAATCCTTTGGTAAAACAAAAGTTATCATCACCGAAGAGTACACGTGGGTCTTCTTGTTCTTTGTAAGAGCTAAGGAGATGTTTGCTTCCAGTCATGTGCCTTGAGCATCCACTATCGATGTACCAGATAGTTGCTTGTGCACCTCCTTTGTTGGCCAGTCCCACACGAACCTGCAATCAAATCAAGCTTTAGGTACCCCTTTGGAATTGGGTCCTGGGGGGTTAGTGGTGGATTTAGGGATCCACACAAACAGAGCACTTCTATGAAAATCTGATAGATTAGAAGGTCTGATTTGTCTCCCATACATATCAACATAATCATACGTCTCTTTATATGCTTTCTGATTAGTATGATTATTCGTGTGAGCCTTGGGTGACTTAGAAGACTTGGGATTTTTCTTTATATTTTGTATTCTTTTAATCCAAAGGTGTGGCTCGGTCAAAGTAATACTAGATCTCTGGTTATAAGGGTAGGTACATTTGCTACCATCAAAAGATTCATATATTTTTTTTAGCATAGGTGGTTTTTTTAGTTTACCTATAGCTTGCTTATTAGGCGGTGACCTTGATTGGGTCTCGATTAGATTTCCTTCGTCATGTGTTGTCTCTTCTTCGATACCTAATCTGTTGTCGAGTTGAGGTTTTCTTGAGAAGAACCGGTTCTTCTGTTGATTCCTCTGATGCTTTTATCGATTGGGGTCCATTTATGTTCCCTTTCGATTAGGCACCGCCTTTACTTGCTCGTGAGTCTTTTCCCTTATCGATACAAGTTTAGCTTTTAGTGTATCTTTAGCCGAGACTCGTTTGATTACACCCTTCAAGTGAATCAAATGGGGCTTTTGAGGATGTAGAAGGGTTCTCATACCCAATTCCCTTCTTGTTAGTCGGCATTCAAAATAGGTGTTCATATCTTGAACGGTTTTAGATGACTTTGTGAAAACCTCTATTTTCTTGCGCAAAACTATCCTCGATAGATTTTAGACTCTAATGTAGTCTTAATAGCTCATCAAATTTAGCTTGAAGGATTTTGAAATCATCGACTTGTTGTTTGTTGATTGCTAGCGATCTTTGATCTGCTTCTCCCCGATCGAAAGATTTAACTTTCGAATGTTAAGTTCCCCGCCATCCTTCGAAAGCGGTTTCAACGAATTTCGATTCAAGAGCTTTCTTGAGAGCGTTCTCTTTAACAAAAGATTATTTACGATCCTTAGCTTGTCATTTTCGACTTCCACTATAGTATAAGTGTCTCTTTGATCGGAGAGATCATCAAGCAATTGCTCGAGAGTAGAGCCGCAAGTCAATCTCTCCAAAGAAGTGTCTTAATAATAGCGTGTGGAAATTGAAAAAGCGAAGGTTTGGAGGTTACCTCAGTTGGTCCTCCTTGGCCATCGAGCGGAACTTCATCGTCATCTGAAGAGAATATCAGATCTTCATGCTCGTGGAAGTCAAAAGCTTTTTATCGACGAAGTCTTCTCTGGAAGAGTAGCGAGTCCTCGAAGGGAGATAGGAATCATCAATTCCGGATGTGTCGGCGACCCGGGGCTTTCTATCTCTCGAGCGTTGCTCTCTTTTGTTCCGTTTCTCTTTTCTTTCTCTGGGAGTCAAGTCAGGGCAGTCGGTGCTGTAGTGACTGGGTTTCTCGCAGTTGAAGCACGATCCTCGATCTATGGAACTTCCTCTTCCAGGTGAGTCACTCTGTCTGTAGGATCTGTCAGGTGACTTCCCTTTCTGATGATAATCTGTACTCCTTCTGTCATATCTGTTATCTCTTCTCTCATCTGTCAGATTATCTCTTTTCTTTTCTTCTTTGTGATCTCTTCGATCATCAGATCTGGTTCTTTCTAGTGATCTGTCAGTTGGCCTCCTGTTTCTTCTGTTGTCTTGATAATCACTATAGAATCTCCGATACTTACCAAGCTCAGTATTTGTTCTTTCAAGTTTCTTGGTAAGCAGAGCGATCTGTTCTGCTTGACTCATTATGTTTCCAACAGGTTCAGTGGCCTTCGATCTGCTGCTGGTTGCTTTAAATGCAACTGATTTAGACGTTGAGGCTTCAGCAGGCGTCTCGTCTTCATCTGCTTGTCCTCTTTTGATTAAATCGAACTCGTGAGATTTAAGGCTTAGGAACAAGCTACTCGGCTTCATCTTGGAGATGTCTTGGCAATCCTTGAATACCGTGACTTTCATGTCTCATTTCTTGGTGAGAGATCTTAAGATCTTGTAGTTGAAATCTTTGTCTGACATCTCTCTTCCAAGTTCTCGTAGCTTATTTACTGACATGGTGATCCTCCCATTGAGCTCGTTGATGGTCTCGTTGGGCAACATCTTTAACTTTTCGAACTTCACCAGTTCAGCTTGTAGTCGGCTGTCTTTGATCTGATCATTTCCTTCGCATATCTCAGTAAGAGTATCCCACATTGCTTTCGCGGTTTTGAGATACTTTATCTTCTCCTTGGTGACTTTATACATCGCCTTCATGATTATATGTCTGGCGATTGTATCTAGAGTATACAGCTTTCTTTCCTCTGCATCCATCAAGGCTGGACTTTTTCGCACAAGACTTCCCGTGGCAAAATCTGGATCTCCTCCAACTGCTGGGTTGTCAAGATATATGATGATGGGTCCTCGTTCAATGACTTCCATCATTCTGCCGCTTATTGATCCTAGATGGTTGCACATATATATGGCCCAATTTGCATACTCATCAATTGAAAACTTAGGCAAATCATGATACATACCAGAGGTATTATCCATGCTGAGTGATTTTGAAAACGAATGAGTTTTAAAAAAATGGTTTTTCAAGATCTGTTCAATTGACCACAAAGATTCTTCCTCAAGAATCGATGATACTCAAAGCCAGTGGTCTGTAGAACCACTGCTCTGATACCACTTGTAGATCCCGAACGGGTTTTGTGAGGGTGGAAGTCTAGAGGGGAGGGGTGAATAGACTTCCAACACTTTTCATACGGATCAGGTGTGAACTGCAGATTACCCGATCAGAGTGCTAGTGTATCAGTTTAGACTGATGTTCAATCTTACTGAGTGCCTTAGAGCAGATCAGTTTGATATCTGTCAGTTTAATTGAGAGGTGCGGAAGCTTGTTTTTACCCGTGTGAAAAACCAGTTTTATCAATCAGATTCTTAAGTCAGTTTTCAACCAGTTGACTAAGGTGTCAATCTGATCAGATCAGTTGCTTGGTGCAGACTGAGCTTAACTTAGAATATGTATGTTGTTTTAAACTCAGTTGTGTGAATAGTGTAAAGCAATAAGAAAGCAAGTAAATGCACACAAGACTTTTTATAGTGGTTCAGACGAAACCCGTCCTATGTCCACTCTTCCCTTAACACAGGGGAACCTTAACCGACTTTAACCTGCGGGACTTATACCCCTATCGGGATGGCCGAGATTTTTACCGAGTTCTCACTCTTACAAACTTAACCTGCGGGAATTATATCCTTCAAAAGGATGACCGAGATGTTTATCGAGTTCTCACTCTACAAACGTAACCTACGGGACTTATATCCTTTACAGGATGGCCAAGATGTTTATCGAGTTCTCACTCTACAAACGTAACCTGCGGGACTTATATCCTTTATAGGATGGACGAGATGTTTATCGAGTTCTCACTCTACAAACTTAACCTAACTTGCGTTTTGGGTAAAGAATGTTTGAGGGTTCCAACTGGAAATCTATCCTGGTATTTTAGGTAGCCAAAATGCTAGTGGATAAGATTTCTTGCTAAGAACTATGGGATGAACACTCTAAGAATAATCTTCAACTATGGTGTTCTTCGAGCGGAAATTCTTCTTGAATTTTCTTGCGTGAATGTTGTTGTTCCGCTTGCTCAATAGTTCATGTGATGTGGTTTCTCACTTGTTAGTCCTTCGTTGGTCTCCTGTCTTCAAAGTGAAGATCGATCCCATTTTATAGACCTCGAAATCAAAGAGCCGTTTGAGAGCAATTTGAATTTCGGGCTATATTAGGTAGGTTGTAGGATATGATTATGACGTGCTCCGATTATCGGTGTGGCCGTAGGCATGATTAGCGTCGTTTTTGTCCGCAGCGTTGTATCCCACAATGTCAGCTCTTTTTGTGCACGTGTCGCTTTCTCCTTGGCTTCGCGAGGCGGCACTTCAGAAATTTGTCCGTTAGACGATTGATATTCCTTTTGTAGAAGGTTTGTCTTGTCTGGTGTATCTTTTTGATTGTCACTAGGTGTGAGCTGACTTGATCAGGTAACTGATCAATCTACCTTGTTGAGTCTTCAGATGCACATTGTCTTAGCTCAATATGCAGACTCCGCTGATATAGGTCTTCAGGTCTTTTGATCTTCAGGTGTCTCTGAGCCTCAGTGTCTTCAGTCATACTGAGTCTTCAGGTTTGTTACTGAGTCTTCAGGTTTATCTGAGTCTTCAGGTTCATCTGAGTCTTCAGTGTCTATCTGAGTCTTCAGGTTCATCTGAGTCTTCAGTGTCTTCTTGTCTTCACCTGATCTTCTGACTTCTTGTCTTCTGATTTGTGCTTAGTCTTCTGATCATTTGACCTTATCTGGGTCATCTGATATTTCGACCTGACCTATTCATATTGAGTTCCCCTTCAATATGTGACCTATCTTTTACATCAGCTATCTATACATTTTAGCTGGTCATCTTAATCTGATTCTAAGTCATCAGTCAGCTAACAGGTCTGACTGGTCCTATTACAACCTGTTTTGGAACTTCCATCAAAACTAAATTACAGATTTCCCAACAGATATGGAACTTCTACTGATCAGAAAGGATCAGTCAGGGACTAATGAGAAAAGGGATAACAGTTGAAGGGGGAACCTCAACTGATCAGATGGGATCAGAAGGAACCTGATCAGATAAGTGGGACATTGTTGGGAAACACTAAGGTTTAGGTAGAAACTAAGATCAACAGAAATCAGTCAGACTTCAAGTGGTATTGACTGATTACAATATCAGTCAACCAGATATGTATTTATGTTCTTTGTCTTACTGATTACTTATATGAAATTATCTGAGCTTTATTTGCTTTTATTGTTCACATAATTTTATGACGTAAGACCTGCAAAGCATTTAATGCGGACGCGAGGAATATGTATTAAATACATTAAATACGCGTTTTTAAATCCAAAAAGCTGCAACCAATTGCTTTCCTACCCGCACGATCCCCATTTGTTTAAAACCTCTTAATCTGGACCATTGATCCAGATTACGCGACGCTTGGTTCCGATTCGAAAAACTTATCATCTTTTCCTCTCCTTTCTAAAACCCTCATTCGTCATTTGCACACTTCACAAACTCACATACTCTCTGCAAATTTTCTTTCACACAAAGCTAAAAACTTTCTGCACTTCAAACGATTTTACGCCGTTTTAATCTCTTGCGTGTTTATACCTGGTAAATAGTCTAGGGTTTATGATTGTGATTTCTTTTCCAAATTTGTGGTTATTATACATAAGCTTCTCGATTCTAATCACTCCAATTTTTTTGCAAAAATGACACCTAAAGTCAGACAAATTGCAGAGACTGCCCATTTCCTCCCATGCCTCACCGGAACCTGAAGATCCAATCTTCAGGAACTTTGTCGATGAAATTATTGAAGAAAGATGCGTCGATTTCCGGACTACCACGGATTCAGAGTCTCTTGAGATTCTAAAGATGCTTAAAGACTGTGGATTGAAGACTTACTGTTCTGCAAGTGCGGATTCAATCTTGTTGGATGGTGCTCTCGAATTTCAGTACAACTTGAGAGACCATGAAGGGGTGCTATATTCAGAGGTCCAGGGAGAGCATCTAGAGATAACGAATGATGACCTATATAGAATTTTTTGGCTTCCGGCTCTGGCAGACGGTATTATGCCCGACGAATGCCTCGCCGCAGAGGAGAGTGCAGTTATCAAAAATCTTCTACGCCCCACGGATGCTCATCACTCCAAGGGCTTCAAGAAACCGATGTTGAAGAGAAAATATCGGCTATTGTTTGATATTGTTCAAAAGGTAATCGTGGGAACTGCCTACAGCCTGGATTCGGTCACTCAAGAAAAGGCTCGAATCATGACTGCCATCATCGACCATGCCAAGATTAACTGGCTGGAGTTTTTGAAAAGGAGGTTGATGGAGGAGTCTGCCAAGTTTGTGGTAGACGAAGGGAAAGTCGTTCTCTCTGCCAAGATCACGATGCTGCATAAGGTCTCTCTGATTCTGATTGACCTGATGAGAGACAGAGATTGGAGCGAGGACGAGATGATCCCCTATAAACTCGCACATAAGAAGATGTTGCTAGTTAACAGACAGTTACCTGGCCCAGCTGATGATGTAGCAAAAGCAGCTGTTAAACCAGCCACTGACGTCCGCTGGGCTGGGAAAGGTGGTCAGAAGAGGAAGGCAACTGGCAGGAAACCAGAGAAGGGAGTTGTCTTCAAAGAGCCAGCTGTCAAAAAGGTAAAATATGCAACTGTAACAGAGGTTGGTGGTAAAGGCAAGCAGAAACGGCAGATAATTCTGGTGGATGAGTCCTCTGATTCTGATATGATCGCATTCTGATCAGAAAGCTGCCAAAAGGCCTAGGACAAACTTCTAAAGGCCCTGCTCGAACTGAGCCATTGCCCACGGTCCTACCTGCCTCTATTGATTCTGCTCATCTGGAGGCCTCTTCACCTAATCCAAAGGCTCCAGAATATGCTGAGCCAGTACAAGTTGTGCCAGAATCTGTTGTGTCTTCTCCTCCACTTCCATCATCTTCTCCCCAGATAGAAACTTCCTATACTGAGAAGATCATCAGACGACGATTGGAGAAGATGATCGAGGAAAGATACCCGGAGCTCGCCCTCAAGCCTGACGCCAAACCTATCGTCCTGGATGTGCTTACCTGGAGGGATATCAGGTTGAAAAAGTTTGAGGATTTTGGTGCAGTGCTTGAGCAGAAAGGTGGAATCCATCCGTTTCTGGATTATGAACTTCAAATGAGAAAAATTGTTAGAGTCGAGACTGCTCTTGATCTCATGTCCAATGATGTTATAGCCGGGCTGATCACGAGGCAGTTGGGTATGCCGGATACCCTAATTCATAGAGAGATGACCCACAAGATGGTCAAGTACAGTCGGGCGATGTGGAAAATGCAAAATTCTGATGATGAAGAAGAGGTTGCCGATGGGGGTCCGATCAGTATTGAGGAAATATTTGAACAAATGGCCGACACTGAGAGGACAGCAAAGCATGTAAGGATTGTTGAGGAGCCAGAAGAAGCTGTCGATGAAGCTGATGTGGGAGATGCGGCACAGTCCCCATCAGCTGAGGCACAATCAGCTGAGCAGATAATAGACCTGACTGCTGGAGCAAGTCAAGCTGAAGAAATGGAGGTCAAAGGCCCCTCGACATCAGCAGGTCAGGTAGTGCAGATTCTCCAAACATCTCCATCATTTGAAGAGAATCTTATGAAGTATATCAAGAACTCGTTCAGGGGAACATGGCGCATATGTTCAGGGATGATGTAAGTTTCTTCGTTCCCCGCCAGATTGAGAAAGCCATCCGAACTGAGAGAGAACATGTATCTTCTCACTGCATGCGCATATCTGAAGAGATGAGAGATACTACTGCTGATAAGATGGTTGAAGTGAACGAGCGCCTGGCAAAGATTGAAGAAACCAGGAATCAACAATTAACTCAGATGATGAAATAAAAAAATGGCCTAGCTGACTAGAATGCAAAATGAACTTACTGATGCAACCAAGCGGGTCAACTCTTCTGCTGATAAGCTCAAAACTTTGTTCAACAAGGTCAGCAATGTGGTAGATACTGCTCAAACATCTATGCTGGCAGTTGTTGACCAAGTCAGAACTGATACTGGAATTGAGTCTCCTGCTCTGAAGGCAATGCAGCAATCTCTTGTTCAAACTATTGGTAACCTCAGCTCCGAATTGAAGACACTTTTTGAGGGAACCAAAAAGGGGGAAGAAGAGAAAGATGTTGAAGTCCAAGACAGACTCAATCAGGTCGAAAATTTTGTAGTTGGCATCCAGATCAAGCTAGACAAGAAAAGACTTCAGAAGGATGCTCAAACAGCTGCAGATTTGGAAGAAACGGAAGGCATCTCTTCCTCAATCGAATCTGATGGAAAGGCAAAATCAGCAAAGAAGGGAAAGAAAGTTGCTGCTGGTGAGAAGAAGAAGACGAAGAAAGAACTCGTTGCTGAAGCTGGTGAAGGATCAAAGTTTGTTGAGCCTATTCTGGACGGAGATGTGGATGTGATTGTTAAGCCGGATAGGAACATGGTTGCTGGATGGAAGAAAATCAAAGGGGAATTGTATATCTAGGCTTACATCAATCAGGTTATTCCAACCAATGTTGAAATCAATGAAATCTTCAGAGATTGGTTGAGTAACAAACATCCAGTATTCTATGAAAATATCATGAGGGAGCCTAAGAAGCTAAGTTGCATACCAGTTGCTCCTGAGGTCGAGATCATGGAATATAAGAAAACTCCGGATGGGAAGCTGGACAAGATTGCCTTCAATGCTACTCTAAACATGTGCTTGGCACAAGATGATATTTTGAAGAAAGCAAAGTGGCAGAAATCAAAGCAAGGCTTTTTGAAATGTGTGTTGTTCTGGTGGAAGAGAGATATTGAAGAAATCAGAAGACTTATTTATGTAAGATCATAATAGGATTTACTTATTTTGTACTTGTAATATTGATATTGTTAATGAAAATCCTACTTTTCTGATCTTAAGACAAACTCTCTTTGTCTTCTGATTTACTGTCTCTTTTACTTTAATGTTAACCTTGTTCAGCATACTTTCTGATAAATGTTTTGGTTCCATCAAAAAGGGAGAAATTGTTGGGAAATTTATAGTTTTGATGGAAGTTCCCAAACAATTGTAATAGGACCAGTCGAACTTGTTAGTAGACTGATGATTTGGTAGGATACCAGCTGAACATGTTAGACAGCTGATGAAATAGATTAGGTCACATTTTGAGGGGGGGACTCAAAATGCATAAGATCAGCAGTGAAGATCAGCAGCAAAGACCAGTAGCGGGAATCAGAAGAAATGATCTTAAGACGCAGCAAACCAGAAGACATATTCTACGAAGACATCAGCAGAGTTGATTGGTTGAAGCTAAGACAACCATATCAGAAGACTCAAGGCAATTGATCAGTAAAGTATTGATCAGTTCAAGCTTAGTCAGAAAAGTGATAAGCATAACTACTTATCCAAGGCATACGATGTAAATCAGACCAGAAGAATGTCAACATTGTTGGCTTTACAAAGACGCCGAATAAGTGTCCTTGTTAGCCAATAAGGGATCGACACGTATGTACGAATCTGACGTTGCAGGATATGGCGTATCAGGGCAAACGGCTACAAAGGACAAATATGCATGAAGACGGCATGACCTCCCTAAGCACGTCAAATCAAGTCTGCAAGCTACCAAAAATAACCTGAAATTCAAATTGCTCTCCAACGGCTCTTTTATTTCATGGTCTATAAATATGGGGTCATCCTTCATAGTGAAGACACGAAAATTATCATCAAGCTCAAGCTATAGCAATTTCCGCACGAATAACACAAAATCAAGAATATTTTCGAAGTGTTCATCCCATAGTTCTTAGCATAGAAATCTTATCATCTAGCTTTAGGCTACACAAATACTATGATAGATTTCCAGTTGGAACAACAACAAATCTTATACCCAAACCCAAAAGTTAGGTTAAGTTTGTTTTGCAAGATTTCAGACTAGGGTTTCTAGTTTCTGATTTCTGGGATCGGTTGAGTGAGAACTCCTTAAACATCTGTTGTATTGTGTTTGACTAACACATTAATCTAAGTCTAGTTGGTTAAGTTAGTGCCCCTGCTGATAGGAAAGACTGGACGGAGGACTGGTTGTCCGAACCACTATAAAAATCTTGTGTGTTTATCTGATTTACCTGTCTTACACTATAGCACACTACCTGATTTGATATTGCATACATATTCTGAGTCTGGATCAATTTTGCATCAAGCAACTGATCTGATCAGCTTGACACTTTGTCATCTGATTGAAAACAGATAAGCAGAAATCTGATCCTACAAAACTGGTTTTTCACACGGGTTAAAACTTAGCTTCTGCACATCAGTTAAACTGATAGACACCGAACTGATCTGCCATCAGGCAATCAGTAAGTTGGATATCAGTCCAAACTGATTCACACGCACTCTGATCAGGCTTACTTGCTTTCACACCTGATCTTGCACAAAAAGTTTTCAGAAGTCTATTCACCGGTTGCATTTGGGTACGAATCTGGTGCGTCTAGGGTGCGTCTGGGATCATTTTTGAACAAAAAGATTATGAAAAAAATTTAAAACTTAAAATAAGAAAGTTTAATTACCTTATTAACCCACAAAACTTAAAATAAGAAAAAAAAAACTTTTAATAGAAAATATTAGTTATTTTACTTACCTTTTCAACCCAAAGTCACAAATAGAAAACTTTTAATTATGACTTGTTTTAAATTTTTTATTGGATTGAAAACTTTATTATGCTTATATGTTGGATTGATGATGGTATATGAATTGTTATTTTTATATATTTTACAGGTATTATATATAATAAAATAATAAATAAGTAGACGTATCTTTTGCCGAATCGCACCCTGAATTTTTCAAAAATTCGTATCCCAATATCCGTATCGCGTCGCCCCCTCACCCACGCACCCGCACCCATGCAACACAGCCTACCTCTAAACATTACTATCGAAATTACTAAATTGTCATTGGAACATAAAAATATTAATTGTGTGACGGCAAATTTCATTTCTTCACAACCCCAAGCAGCCAAGATTTAAGACCGTCCCTATATAGAGAAAACCTCTCTCATCTGTAAAAATCTTTTATTCCCGACACTATGTTGATTTTCTTTGTCAATTTTCAGGTGAGATTCCTCTATCTTTTAAGATCTTTTCATATTCTCTTCAAAAAAAAATATTTTTGAGATTTGAGACATCTACTACATGCCCCATGTATATTAATTTCTATAGATAGTACAGTTAAGGAAAAAAATATAGAAGGATTAATTCTACACACAAGTTCGCTCTTTTAGATAAAATAATTTCTATAAATATTATTATTGATAATAATTCTAATTACCATTTTCCACGATCCCAACTAATGGACCCTTACTTGTAAGCAGTGTTTTCATAACCGAACCAGTGATCGAATCGGACAGATCACCGGTCAACGGTTCGACCAGTTGGACCGGTTCAACTGGTGGTTCAACCATTTAAATGATTTATGTCTATTTTTTCTAATATTTTTTATATAAACGTGTTGATTTTCTTGAGAAAGAGATTTTGTCCCACATTGAATAAGTATTATATGAAATGTGAGAAAAAATAATATAAAAAGGGGAAAAGATTTGTCCCAGAATAAGTATTAGAAGAAATGTAAAATGAAGTTATATAAAAGGGAAATGAGGTTGATTTTATGGATCTCATATCCCACATCGAATAAGTATTAAAAAAAGTGAGATGAAGTAATATAAAAAGGAGTGTGGGTGGATCTAAATTCTATCTAAACCTCCTACCTCACATCGAATAAGTACTAAAAATATGTGAGATGAAATAATATAAAAGTGGTGGGGGTCTAGATCCTTACTCACAATAAAGATTAGTGAAAAATTGATTGGTATTAAATATAATAATTTTTTTTAACTAAATAATTAATTGTTTAAAATTTTAAAAAAAAAGTTAAAAAAAAAAATCGGTCGAACAGATCGAACCAGTTTTTACCGGGTTTGACCTATAAACCGGTTCTTAGGGGGTGTTTGGACCGGGTCCGATTCCCGATTCAACCGATCGAACCGGCCGATCCGATCCGATTTTAAAATCATTGCTTGTAAGTTCTAATCTATTTTTATTTTTATTTTAACTAGATAAACTATTGAGACTTCACCTTTTTCTTTTCTTTTTCAAACGTAGTTTTGAAGCTACAGAAAAACTCTAATTTAATCGAGTGTGCAAACGAGTAATTATTGATCAATGACTCAAAATAAAATAAAATCAGCTTTTAAAAAATAAAAATCATCGAATCCAATATATAACAAATTACTAGAGTAGAACAATAATTGGTGTACCCCCACCACCCCCCCCACCCACACACCACCGGCACTCCACATTACACCTGCAATTTCTGGGCCCCACAAAGTAGTCTTTGTCCCTTTGCCCACTTATTTTCAAAAAATCATTTATCCCCGTCCACGATATATCAGCTTGTTTTACTTTTTATACCGATTAGAAAATTATATTGAAAATTCAATTAAATAAATCAAATTTTTATTATACCTATATTTAATATAATTGTTATAATTTTTAACATAAATTAATACATAAATTATATCAGTAAATTAATTATAAAATATTATTTTATATAGAAACAAGTCAATATATTTGAAAAATTCATAAAACGAAAACAAAATATATAATTGAGACGGAGGGAGTATTAATTCAATCCTTCTGTAAAAAAAAAATTTTGATCCCACATTTTCAAAAAAATAAATAAATAATTAAATTAAATACATCCTCCATTTTTTTCTTTTCTATATCAGAATAAATACCTCCTCCGTGATTTGCCATTTATCACTTCAAGAATAATTGTTCTGCCCCAAACACGAACCTGGCAATTCGGGAAAAAAAAAGCATGAAATTGAACCCGAATTCGCTTCTATTTTCTTCTCCGACTTCCCGCCTTCCTTTATTTCGATGCGCCGGCCTGTTTCAGTGAGAAAAAAGCTCTCCAAAACCTTATTTTAGCCAAAACCTCGAAGCAGAAGCTCTAATGGCCGCCGTGATTACGGAAATTGCTTCTCCTAATTCAATTCTTTTAATTTCCTGTTCAAAATTACTGATACGAACGCCGTCGTTTTACTTGCTTGTATCAGAAATTAATAGGCAGTAAATCAATAAAGCTCGAAACTCATCGGAAGAGATTGGATGCAATGACCTTGACAGCGAATTCCCACGAATTTGATCAATTTTCCGTCGGAATCACATATCAGAAAGTAAAATTACGACTTCAGTTTTATCATCTACGTTTTTTTACTTTGCAACTTCCAGTGAACAGTAAACACAGTTGGGTTTTTTAACAGTATTAGTTGTTTTTACTGAACGATATTAGTTGTTTCTACTTAAAAGTATTAGTAGTTTTTAGTGAACAATATTAGCTGTTATCTTGAACAGTAATAATTATTTTTACCGAACAATATTAGTTGTTTATATTATATAGTACTAGGTACTCTTTTTTCTTTTATTTCAAATAATTAGGAACTTTAATTTTTCAAGCTATTGTTAATTACTCTGTTAATTGTTGATTGTGCAGAGTGTTGGTAGTTCGGAGGGAAACTACCATGTTTTAGTTGATTTTGTAATGCGGTATGCTTTCTATGCGGCGCTCACAGGTATGTTCATCATTCTATTACAGTAACAACTCCATTTTAAAGTAACTAATACCATTTAATAGAACAACTAATACTTTTAAAAAAATCACACAAAATACAAACCAATATAATGGTAAAATTAATTTACACAGGACTTTTGAGCTCAATTATTGGGTATTGATCGAATATGAACATCTCTTCTAGCTATACCTAATCTGGAATATATGCATGTGCTGTTTAATTAGTGCATAACATGTTTAATTAAATAGAGTAATAAATATATCTTGTGTTTAGTGTGCACACCAAACTGTTTAATTAATTTTTTTTATTAAAGAAGTTGTAATTAATCAAACTGAGTGCGCCAGATCTCAAGTTGATCAATCAGTAGGTCGGAGTTTAGTCTAGAGTTCACTACATGTCCTCCACTCTTTGTTGTCCTTTGCTCGAAATTTTTTAGTGCTCATGAATTATTTTGATTGGAAGTTGGGGAAAATTGCAGATAAATTCACGAAATTTAAATCGGCCATTCAATTTTTTACAACGTCACGTGTTAAAAAGAGGTTTGACGGTCGTCAAAAACTCTAGTGGTTTCTTTTTTGGACACGGTTCTTCTCCGTTATTTGTGTGAGACAGTTTCACGGTAAAACAGAATATAATTTGAGGATTTGCGCTAACATTTTTGGAGGGAATTGTTTTTGTCAATATTTTATATTTTGGAGAGACATAGATTTTGTGGATTTCACTTTTTTTGTATTTTCTCTTAGTGTGTCTACTTCTCTTGAATTTACAAAATTTACAAGAAATGATCAATGAAATGGATCAGTTTCATTTCTTTTAAGTTAGTAAGGGAAATTAATGTTCAAAAATAAAGAATTGTATACACCAAGTGCACCGTGCAATTATATTTATTTCACTAATACACATTAAAAACACAGTGATTTGTTAGTATTAATTGTTTCCACTAAAAAAATATTAATTATTTTATTAAACTAGATGTGAAAAAAAAATCATCATCCAACTGGTGTACATCAGAGTCAGTCCTGATAAGTTTTAGGCTTGAAGCCGAAAAAAAATAGGGTCTATAAATAACAACATTAAAAATAATAAAGCACTACATTATACACATGCATAGAAAATAAAAACAAAAATGTAAGATAAGATCTAAATTATTTATTTAATTTTTTTAGTAATAATACATTAATATGAATATTTTATGTTTAACTCGTATTTTCTAACAATATAAAAGAAATTATAAAGACTTTTATAATTACTAATAATAACCTAATGTGTGTTACATATTTTTATCAGTATTTTTACATGTAATGATTGTACACATGTGTTTAAGTAGGTAGAGTACGAATAATATTTGCACATTTTGTGCACAATCGACTAAATTGCACACATATCGTGCAAATTTTGTGCATGATCCTTACTTGCACATTTCGTACAAATTTCGTGCATGGTTTGTACATGCACATTTCATGCACGGTTCGCGCGTGCACATTTCGTGTTTATATTAATAAATTAATAACCATAATACATTATATCTAAGAAGTAGAAAATAAAAAATATTAAGTGGTAAATATATTTAAGTTCTTCTAATAAAGATTTTTTTTTATTAATAAAGTTTAAAATTAATGAGCTTATGTTCAATTATTATATATATATACAACTTAAAGTAGGCCCCCAAAACTTAGGGGCCCGGGGCGGTCGCCCTTCTCGCCCCGCCTCAGGGCCACCCCTGGTGTACATCAATATTACCTATGCAAATACAAACTTCCACACAGTACTAGCCAGTAGATTAATTAATATTAATAAATTATAAATACTTCATTTAATAAAACATATATATATGAATATCGAGTCATAAAAAAAAACACATATATGTAACATATTTTTCTCTTTTTTGGGAACTTTCAGCAATTTTCTTGATGGTTATCGCTTTGATCATAAAACTCATGTGGGATTGCGATGGAGATGAGAGGATTGGAGAAAGGGCGAGAGCAACTGAGAGCAGTAGATTATTTCTGGCACCAAAGGATGAGAAAGTAATCAGCTACGGCACAAGCGGAACCAATGATTTGGAATCGGGCAGCTCATCATCGTCCGATGATGATTTATATGACGGGAAGATATGTGTGGTTTGCTACGATGGTGAACGAACATGCTTCTTCATTCCTTGCGGTCATTGTGTTGCTTGCCACACTTGTGCCCGCCGGTAACATTCGTATCTTAAAATATGTTTTATCCATGTTTTGTTATCCACTGTTTGATTTAATTTTTTAATGAGAATGATAATAAGAATAATTAAATAGTGAGTTGCAACGAAGGTTACGAAATGATGACTATAGGAACAAAAGAATGATTGCTAGTTGAAAAATAATAAAATGATTGAGAAGAACTGATTATAAGAGTGGAGGTAGTTGATCAAAATGAGCAACAGATACCTTATTTTGAATCTCATTATCTAGTATGAATTATGTAAAATTGAGTTGATAGTCTTTTTCTAATAGGTCCACACCCATTGATTCTCAAACATTAGCACCACTTTTGATTTTTCTAAATAAATCAATTTAAATCACTTCTCCAAAAGTGAAAAATAAAAAACGCTCCCTTATACAAAAACAAATATGGTGTTTCCAATCGAACACGATGACATGATTTATAGGGTGGGTCTCATATGCATTCAGATGCACCGTATATTTATAGTGCATTTTAAAATTATGCAACTTATTATACTAAAAAATACAATTTGTTTACACTGAATCGTGCAATTATATATCTTGAATGAAAAGCAATAAATTAATGTAGACATGATTGTGAATTAAAGAGAAGAATGTTTTGTGGTTGCAGGATTGTTAGTGAAGACAGCAAGAGTTGTCCAATATGCCGAGGAATTATTGAGAAAGTAAGGAAGATGCATATTGTATAATTAAGGCTTATTTTATTTTTTTGTATTTGTTATTTGAATAATATCTCCAGTCATTCAGAACCAAGGAAAAAGGTTTTTAGCATCAGAATTTTTTTTATACTAAAGGTAAAATATTTGATACCAAAAAGTTTTAGTATCAAATATTTTTCTGATACACATTCAATACTTATACTCCCAATTCTAAAGGCCTCGTATCAGAAAAAAAAAGTTCTGATACTAAATGATTGACTCTTTAGTATCAGAAAGACCTTTAGTATCAGATAATAGTATCAATTTTTTTTGATACAACATAATATTGTTAGTATCTGAGAAAAATAAATCTGATACTATAGGCTTGATACTTGGGCTAAGTCTTGTATGCATCCGGGTGTACTGTGCACTCATAGTGTATTTTAGAAGCGTGCAACTTGTTATATTGAAAAGTGCGACTTATTTACACAGAAAATTACAACTGTTAATATGGGAACATAGTTGCATGTTTCTGTTTGGAATAGTTGCACGTTTCTGTTTTATATAGTTGCACACTTTTAAAATGCACTATGAGTGCACGATGCACTTGGGTGTACATGAGACCCACTCTTGATACTTTAATATCAAAAAGTCATTTAGTATCAAATAAACTTTTATCGATATTAAACATATGGTATCAATAAATGTTTTCTGATACTAAAGTACCGAACTTTTTATATCTGAAAAATATTATGATACCATAGACCTGTAAACCAACAAAGGACTTCATCCAAGCTTTACCCCACAAATCAAACAATCGAATAAGTTTCTTTCTTTAAGTTTCCAACTTACTTGAGAAAGAAAACTAAAATTTCACAAAATGATTCAAATTTATCATATAGCGGACATAAATGAACTTAAGGGAAACGTATGCATACAAATCAAGTTAATAGAGAATTTTGGAATCAAACTTCCAGCTGAGAAAGAAATCTCCATAAAAAAGGATGCTTAAAAGTAGTGATTATATAAAGAACAATAAAAGAAAAACAGAAGTCCCACCACATCGCATTTCCTCTAAAGAGTATTTATCCTTCCATTATGCCCAAGGACACACATACACTGAGCTCTATCCCAGCTAGAAATGTGTTTGTCGAGTATTTATAATGTATCTGCAACAAGAATCAAGAACATCAAAAAAGAAGTTTTATTGAAAAAGTAATAACTATCTCTGCAACAAATTTGGGGTTAAGGCTAGAGTTGCCCATCCGAACCGGAACCGCCGGATAAACCGGAACCGTGACGAACCGGAACCGAAACCATGTATTACAAGGTTCGATTCCGGTTCCTACTGCTTCCAAACCGTAACCGCCGGTTCCACGGTTCGAACCGCCGGTTCCACGGTTCGAACCGGCGGTTCCGCGGTTCCGAACCGTTTATGACCGTTGCAAACAGGATTTGCCCGTTGAAACCGGCGGTTCCGCGGTTCCGAAATTTTTTTTTTATTTATTTAATGGTTGAGATTGAGTCAAATGTTACCGTTTTTTGATCAAATGGTCGAGATTCAATATGAAATGTTACCGTTTTTTTTTTTTTTTTTTTTATTTTCCCAAACTCTATAAATACTCCTTCGTTTGTATTCATTTTCTTGCACCAACTTGATCTAAATTGATCAATTCTTCTTCATCTCTCTAATTCTCTTGTTCTAACTTTATAAGTTTCATTATAGTTCATACTTCATATATTATCTATATTGATATATTTTATACATTATAGTAGATAGTTTATATTATATACACTTTACTTTATATTTTATATTACATAAAAAAAATGTCAAAAAGATGAGGATCATCTCGACCATCATCTTCTAGAGGAGGAAAAGAAAAGAGTCCGATGACTTTCGATTTTCCTTCACCTCCTCCTCCTACTGCACAATTCAATATTCCATGGAGTGTGGAGAAAATAGAAGCGAGTCTTGATCCCGATTATGCGAATGCCACTTTTTCAAATGAAGAATTTCAACAACCTCGTGGTGGTACTCAAGAAAGTACTCATGGTCATGGACATAGTCCTCATGAAAACGAAAAAAATGTGGAGGAGACAATTCCACATCAAGGCGGAGAAAGAAGATGTAGAGTTCTTGCATCCGAAATATTCACCATTCACTTTAAAAAAGTGGCAACCGATGAGGTAAATATATTTAAAGTTTATTGTAACTATTGCACTAATGTTTATCATTTTGAGAAAGGTGGTGGATATGGAACATTTAAAAAACACTTGTTGGCAAAACATAAAGAAGTCTTGGGAATGACTACATCTCAAACGCAACTACGTGGATTCACGGCGTCTTCTGAAGGTGGTGAAATAAGTAATCCTACTAGTTTATTTAGATATAATGTTAAGGTTGCTATAAGAGAATTAGCTAAACTTATTTGTTCTAAACATCTTCCCTTTCGTTTTGCAAATGATCTTCGTTTTGAAAAATGGGTTACTACGGCTTATAATCCTTCGGCCAAAAAAATTTCACGGTCTTCTATTACTCGTGAAATTGATAAAATGGCTAAAGAAATAAGAGATGAAATGACTAGCATGTTTTCTAGATTAACTCAAAAAGTTTCTATATGTTCGAATATTTTGAGTGATCATTTTCAAGAGCATAATTATATGGGCATTACTTGTCATTGGATTGATGATACGTGAACAATTCAAAAAGGTTTAATTGCATATAGAGAGTTTGATACTGAGCATACGGCCGCTAATATTGCTCTAAAAATTCGTACAATTTTGCAAGAGTACAACATTCTTACAAAAATATTTTCAATTTCATTTGATAATGCAAGTGCTAATACGGCTAGTTTAGATGAACTTATTGCAATTTGTCAACCATCAATTGGTGGTAGATTTTTTCATGTAAGATGTTTTTGTCATATTTTAAATTTGTGTGTTCAAGATGGTTTATCTTCTTTAAAAATGCATGTTGCTCCTATTAAACATGCACTTGGTTATTTGGTTAGACATCAAAAAGTTTTAAAAAGATGAAAAAGTTTTTGTATAGTTAATAAACTTACTCATAAAAAGTTTTCACTTGATGTTGCTACTAGATGGAACTCATCTTATAAAATGTTAAGTGCATCTTATGAGTATAGAAATGCATTATGTAATTTTTTTGCACAAGAACAATGTGGTATTACTTTATTTCCCAGTCAATGGGATTCATGTGTTACTTTATATGAGCTGTTGCAAGTTTTTAATGAAGCTACTACACAATTATCCGGTACGTATTATCCTATTTCTATTCTTGCTTTAGATCAATGTGTTAGAGTTGCAATTACTCTAGATTGTAGTGATCCAAATGAAATATTATATAATGTTATTAGTTCAATGAAAGTCAAATGGATGAAATATTTTTTATATATTCCCGATGTGTTTATAATTGCTAAAATATTTTATCCTAGAGTAAGAATAGATGGAGTGCAAGAATTAATTTCTATATATTATGATGCTTTATTTCCTATTACAGATGATAACACCCCTTCTTCTATTGTGGTTGTCCAAAAATCTAAACAAGTTCTTATGGATGTTTTTAGAGAATATAAAATTCAATTTGGTCCTACTAGTGGTGATTCTACTAGTGTTCGTGGTGCTACTAGTACTACTAGTGGACGTGGTGGTACTCAATCCCTTGGTCGGGTCTTTATGGTAAATTTTCCCGCTTAGATAATTTTTCTAAAGAACGATATCAACAACGTCTTGAACGGCACAATCAAATGTTTTCTTAGAAATTGAAAATTTTCTAAATACACCTTCTTTTGAGTATCAACCGAGAAATTAGAAAATTTTGATATTTTAAAAAGCGGTGGTCGAGGAGATTAGATGTTTATCCGGTGTTGAGTATAATTGCAAAAGAGGTATATGCATGTCCCGTCTCAACCGTATCCGTCGAATCGAGCATTTAGCTTGGGTGGACATATCTTGAATGAAAGGCGTTCAAGATTGACAATTGAGCACTTGGAAAACCAATGTTTACTTGATGATTGGGTGAAAGCCAAGATCGAACACAAGATGAAGCTCTTGGCGGATTCTAGCGAAGATAGTGTGATCGACGACACAACCGAAAACCGAAAGTGAAGCTTAAATCTTCTTAAGATTTAAGTCTTGAGGTAAAAACAAGATAAAAGAAGAACTATGCTTTTTGATTCTAATCGGATATGTAGGCAACATAATTTTAAGTTTCTAACTTATAATTTTCTAAGTTTAAAATTTAAAATTATGCCCAAGCCCTTTTTTTTTTTATCCTCTTTTCATTATTTATAATTTTTTTAATTGTAATTATAAGTTATACACTTGTATTTGTAGCATTAGCAATTTAGCATGTTACTTGTAAGTTGTAACTTGTAAGTTATAAATTGTAAATTGTAATTTTTGTAATGTATTAAATTATTGTTTCATGTAAATTTTTTGAGTTGTTTGTTATTTGTAATTTTGTATGTTTAATAACATAAGATTTTGCTTCATATTCTTTAAATTTACTTCAATTTATTTATTTTTATTTGTATTTTGACAAAGATTAAAAAAAAAAAAAAAAAAAAACCGAAAAATGAAATCGTTGGAACCGGATGGAATCGAATTGGGCACCGAACCGAACCGAACCGTTAAAGTTTTTACACGTTCGATTCCTGCCCAACTTTTGAACCGAAAGCAGCGATTCGAACCGTTTGGGCAACTCTAGTTAAGGCAACTTCAAGTTTACATACAAGCATAGCTATTAATGGCGCAAGGCGCCACAAGGCGCGAAGCAGCGCCTAGGGCCTTAGGCGCGCCTGGCGCCTTAGGCGCGCGTCTTGCATCCCTGGAAAAAACAACATAAGACCTTGATAATTTCTTAGTAAACCTAACCATTGCTTCTGTAGCCAATACCCCAAGTCAAATTTTCACCTTGGTGAACCAACTCATCTTCATCTTCCATTAGACCAACCATCCACTCATTGCTTTCATCTATATCCCTCAAAGAGATAGGATCAATGTGATTACGTGAGTCATACCGATTACCGATGCTTCAACGCACGATTATACTTGATAAAAAGTGAATCTTGAAACCCTATATGCATTTCACTTAAATATTAAGACTTAAGAGATAGTATTTTTTATTATTCTGATGTTATTTGACAAATAAAAAAATGTTTATTTTTATTTCAAACCCTAGATGTACGCAAGGCACGCCTTAGGCGCGCCTTTGCCAGAGTCAAGGCGGCGAAAGGCGCCGAAAGGCGCCCCCAGGCGAGCGCCCAGAAAATCCCAACCGCCTGGACCTATGGCAGGCGAGGTGGCTAGCGCCCCGAGCGCCTTGCGCCTTAGGCGCGCCTCGGGCGCGCCTTTAATAACTATGCATACAAGGCCTTTAGATATCATATTCGCAACCTAAGCTACCTCAACAAAGACATAAACTCCTTTCCACCAAAATAGTTTTACTATGGTTCGGAAAAGAACAATACTGTGTTTACCATTGTTACTTCTTAATTGACAACTACTAAGTAACCACATACATTTGAAACGGCAGACCAGGATGAAACAAGAACAATCAAAGATGGCTACCAATTTATTGCATGCATAAAGATACTAATACTAAAATGTATATATAGCAAGGAGATAAAGGTAGTAATGTTTATAACAAATTTCTCAAGCAGATTCAAAAAATGTTACCAAAATCTTTCTTTGCTTGGTCAGTTGTCCCTGATTCTTGCAACCTCATGTACCTTTCATCAACTTTCTGCTTCTCAGTTTCATCTCTTAATAAAAAATAAAATAAAATAAAAGCTATATTTATGTAACCAGATTCAAGCAGATGGAAAAAAAATGCAGCTTGTACACAGAATCACAGGGTAAATGAATTCTAGATGCTTCCTTAAGCACTTTATTGATAGGTTAATTAGCTTCTTATTCCTAAATTTAAAAAACAAAAAAGTAAATGTATTAAAACACCTTTCTTCGTTTTAAAATTTTCGAAAAAGTTATGGTATATTCCTAATCCATCCAATACTAGAATATAATCATATCAGTAACTAAAAGTGTAACAGTGCATGATAGACAAATACTCTCATTTAGGATAATCATGTATACAAACACAATGAAGAAGATGCTAGGACCATGGAATGTATTTCAATCCCATCTATAATGGTTGATCTAGTCATCATAATTTTGTAAGAATTATCTTATGTTAAATAGTAAGATAAACAAAGAATTTTCACAATGGTAACATTTTCTGCTAGTTAAAATATTTAGAACTTAAATGTATCAATATCGTAGGAAGAAATATAGTTACCTGGAGAAGGAGAGACCCCATCAACGATGCACAAAGAGTAGTCGTGCAACATCCTATCCGTATGTTGCAGTTACTGCATCTAGGGAAAGAATATATTAGAATGCAGTTTTGATGGGTTTGACAGACTCTAAAGACTAGGAGCAACCACTTCTAGCTGAACACCTCATAAATTAAATAAACATACTAAGTTTTGTAATAATGAATAGCAGTGACTGAGTAATTCATGCATAGCCATTGTTCAAGTGACTTAACTTCTTTCTTTGTCTCTTCAAAAACAAGCATTGAGCTTGATGCAAATGAAAATCAAAATTTATCACAACTAAAATGCATAACTGTTTCCAAGATTGGAATTACATAAGCAAGTACCATAGTATAAAGATAAATGAAGAATTAAGCAAATTTAGAAAGTTGAAGGCGATTTAGTTCTACTATTTCCAGAAACAACATTGATATAGCATGACTGCATATATAGAATAATTATCAATTCACATTAATAATCTGGTTAACTTGTCAGTGTGGTATCAATGCAGCTTTGTGATAAGCCTACTTAATTTCAGATGCAGAAGCAGATAGATCAACTTCCCTGACATTCAAGAAGTAGCAAGTTACTTAACTAGACAAAAATTGTAGAATAATCGTTACAAAAGATGCAAGCATAAATTTACTCTCCTAAGTATCCAAGATATATATTTTCCCGGTAGAGAGCAAAATAAATTTTCAATTCGCACTATAAGCAATCAAAAGTTGGCTAGAGTCTAGTTTTTTCAATATGATTTTAATGATCGGGGACAAAAGATTCATGGAGAAACATACCCAGGAAGTCCGTGTTATGCTGTCTAAAAACATCTGCACCAAACAAAGAATCAATGTTTACTGATAATAAATATTTTTGGAGTTTATTAGGAAAGCTTGAATAGATGGGTGCCTACATTCAAGAATCCAGTAACGAATCTTAAGGATAACAATGTATGTTCCCCAATAAGAGGACCCAGTGTAGGCATGAGGACCATCTGAAAATTAAGTTGTGAAGTCTAGTATATCATAAATGTGAAACTCTAATGTCAAATAAAAGCTGTAACAAATCAAACGAAGTGATGAAGAAATAATGGTTTAGAAGATATATATAGGATGTATTATAAAGTATTAAACAACCTCAATATGATGTTCATTTGCTTCTTCAGAAGAATGCAGTTGTATCTCAATGGAGAGGGGTAACACAATATTCCAGCAGAATGTATTATAAAGTATTATCCTTAATTCTAAGCACAATTAAAGATCAATAACACAAGTATTAGTCGTCTATTAACTCATCGAGCGTTGTAAGCAACTTGGATTTTGTCCTCGTTTGCTCGCTCCATCACTGCAAATAAATGAATCATCAGCAAAAACACCACTAAACCTCGGCGAGTCCAAGAGAAAACAAAGTTAATATGTCCTGCACTCAGTAAACAAAAAGTAAAGGTGAATTGCTCATAAAAATTCAATCTCAATGTCATACATAGCACAGTATCCTTCTGAATGTCTTTGTCTAATAATCAGATTTCTCTTGTTCATCGAATTAGTTCCACATTTATTATACTCAAATTTCACCAACACTTGCTTAACTAAACCAAAATTTCACTCAAACAAAAGAACTGAAATGAAATCCAACACTTTATAATGCTAATTCCTTCAATTTCTTCTCAATTTTTGCTTCCAAAAAGTTCCAAATAAAGCCACATATATAAAATATGGAAACAACACCAAAAAAAATATTCATTACCCCTAAGTGGCCATTATCCAACAGAAACCACGCATCAAAACGCTCTACATTCACAACAACCACCATTAAAAGAACCTGCAGCGCCAATGGAGAAAATCGCAAACTTACGACGGTGACCTTCGTCTGGCGGTTATGGACCGTGAGATTCACGGTGACACGGAGGCCCTTCCAGTCCTTGGTGGTTTCCTTCGCGATGTCCTCTCCGATTTTGTGGGAGAGGGACGACGCCGCGCCGACTTCGCCGCCGGTGACTTGAACGAAGACGTCTACTGAAAGCATTCAACGTGAATGCTGAAGAATCTAGAAAACTGAAACGTTTACTGAGAGAGAAGAGAGAATTGGGCCAGAAAAATAGGAGTTCTATTTTTATTTTATAAAAAAGTGATTTACAAGACCTGGGATCCAGTATTTATAATACTGGCCCAATCACTGATTACAAATGCGGCCCAATAAGCTAAATGGGCCGCGACACTCCTATATCACACTAATAACCAAAACGGCCCAACAAACTTAACCGAATCAGTTGAGCCTCGAACGGCTAGTTGCGCACGTGAGCAACACGAGATCGGGAGAAGGGAACGCGCGTGTAGGCCAGCTGTAACATTGCCCCTCCTTCCGAAGCTTGTCCTCAAGCGAGTAAGTGTGGGAATTTGCGGCGGACAAACTGAATCCTCCCATGTCGCCTCCTCATCCGGCAAGTGAGACCACTGCAAGAGCAATTTCGTCGCAGCCGCATTTTCGCGCTTAATCAATCGGCGAGCAAGAATCTTAGTCGGAGTGAGTATGATCTTGCATCAACATCAAACTCAGGTAAGACATTATTGACTCGATCAGAAGTACCCACTCTCTATTTAAGTAAAAAGACATGAAATGTGGGGTGAATCTTCGCTGATGGTGGCAGTGCCAATGTATAGGCAACCTAGCCTATCTTGCGCACCACCTGAAATGGGCCAGCATATTTGGGGATGAGCTTTCAAATATGACTGCGATGTAGGTTATTTGACGATAAGGGCGTAGTTTTAGATACACCCAATCCCCTACTTCAAACTCTCATTTTGTGTGATTCTTGTTAGCAGTAGGGATCATTCTTTCTTTGGCTTGGTATAGTAACTGATTTACTTTCTGAATGATGAACTGTTTGTGTTGGATTGAGTCATTTACACCCTGCACTGGGCTCTGTAAATATGGCCCTAACTTGAGTAGATGAGGCTTGTACCCATATAGAGCCTCGAAAGGGGTCATGTGTATAGTTGTATTTAAATTGGTGTTATACCAAAATTCAGCACGTGGTAACCATGTCACCCAGCCCTTAGGATCAGTGCCACACATGCTTCTCAGATAATGCTCCAAGCACTGATTGACCCGTTCAATTTGACCATTTGTCTGAGGATGGTAAGTTGTGCTGAGCAATTGTTTGACCCCTAATAAGTGAAACAACTTGTTGATGTTGCACGGATGTTGTTCCAGATGTTGGACAACATTCTGCACAACATCATAAATTTGTCCTTTCTCCTAACACTGACTCCGTTTTAATAGATGTGTTTCTCTATGTTTCCTACATTGCAGGTTGAAGATAATCTCGGATATTATCAATCGGTTGCACTGATGGAGTGAGAATAGAAAGATCATGGGTGGTTACACCAAGATCATGGAGATAGTGGAGGAGAAGTTCAAGGCTGTTCACACCAAGTGGATGGGATAATGCAGTTGGTCCGAATGTCTATAAATAGACTGCATTGGTCGACATTTCGAGTTTGAGTTAAAGTGAAATCCTATTTGCTCTACTCCAAACTTAAGAGAGTAACATCCAAGACACAACCGAGAGAACAATCGAGTGATTGTTTCTTGTAGGAGTGTGAGGGTCGTTGTTATTCTATGTGTAGTGGTCGAGGGAATACAATCTCTCCCATCAGTATTGATTTTATCTTATTAGATCAAGTTTTAGGTTGAATAAGATCACTAGTTACTTGATTGAATAGATTGATTTTGGTGTGTGATTTTTCACTACACCTTTTAGGATCTTGTAAGAGATTCGTGTGTATCTCACTACTTGTTATAGTGATGTTTTTAACCATGAGGTTCGTATAGTCTGGATTACAGACTATATAAAATTTTGAAATCCTTTGCACTGCGTTTTTATGCTTCTGCTGTCATATGTTGTTTCACATGTTGTATAACATTTTCAACAACACTCTGAAAATACACGCACACACACTGTCAGTTGGCACCAGAGCCATAAACTTGATACACTAAGTTAAAGGTCTTGTGTTTAAAGTGTGTTTTTGCAATGGATTACACACTGACTCCTTCTTTAAAACCTCCAATTTTGGATGGATCAAATTACCCATATTGGAAACCTAAAATGTGCATGTACATTAAGTCCATAGATGAGAGAGCATGACGTAGTGTGTTATCTGGTTGGAATCCACCAAGAACAATTGATGATAAAAAATGAGATTGATCGGTCCAATGATGAATGCACATCGGCCAATTTCAATTCTAAAGCTCTTAATGCTATATTTACTGCTATTGATGTTTCAATGTTTAAACTGATATCTAACTGTGTTTCTTCTAAGGATGCATGGGAAAAATTGCAGGATCATTGTGAAGGATCAGAAAGTGTTCGAAGGACTAGACTCAGAATGTTGGGAACCAAGTTTGAAAATTTGAAGATGAAAGATGATGAAACCATTTCATCATACAATGAAAGGATAAGTGAGATTGCTAATGAGTCACACTCACTTGGTGATCCAATTTCCAACACTCGGTTAGCCAATAAAATACTTAGAACTGTTCCTAAATGATTTGATGCTAAAATATGTGCAATAGAAGATGCTAAAAAAACTGATTTATTGAGTCAAAATGAGTTGATCAGTATTTTAAAAACTTATGAGATAAACTCAAATATGTTAGATGATGATAAACATTAAAAAGATAAATACAAGAAAGTACTTGCTTTTAGAGGTGAAACTTCTGATAATGTTGGTAAACATCCTTATGTAACTGAAGTTGATTCTGATGAAGATGTTTCTGATTTATGTGATGAAGACATTTCTGGACAATTTGCTCTTATCACTAAGCAATTAAAAAGTTATCTAAAAGGAAATTCAGAAGACCAAATGGTCAATTTCAATCAAAGGATAAGTTTAACAAAAACTCTTCTCCCTCTGATAAAAAGCTTGTTCCAAGTCAGTCTTCCAGATTCAATCAACCTAAATAATTTTCTAAGGATAACAAGTTCAAATATGATCCTGAGTACAGAAAAAAGGTTAAATGTGATGCATGTTCTGGATATGGTCATTATGCTAATGAATGTGCTAATACTATGCTTAGGAAGAAGATGAACTTTAATGCTACCTTGAGTGATGATTCTGATGATGAAACTGTTGCTGATAAATGTGAACTAAGTGTTATGTCTGCTAGAATAGTTTATGATGATACATTTGATGATGATCTCGATGATTATTGGTCTGAAGCAGATTCAGATGTTATCTCAACATCTGAAACAACATTCAGTAAATATGATTCTGAGATTAACTGTTTTGCTGGAACTATTCTGAATTCTGAAACATCAAGTTCTGCTGATAGTAACTCTGAATATCTGAAGTTTAAATCTGATCTATAAACTCAAAAACAAGTGTTGAGTTCCTTATCTTTAGAAAATTCAGATTTGAAAGAAAAACTTGTTAAGCTTGAAGTTATTTTAACTAGAAAAGATGTGGAAATTTCTGCTTTGAAAGATGAACTTAAAAACACTACTCTTAGCTTTAAAAAGTTTTCAGCTAGCACTACTGAGTTGAATGATGTATTGATGATTGGTAGACATGATAATGCTGGACTTGGTTTTGAGAAATCTTTTGAGAATACTACTATATCCAGTGAACCTATTTCTTTTGTAAAAGTTGGAACTTCGTTACCAAAATCGTTTAAAGGTAAACAAAAGAAATCTGATGGTTTATTTAAAGAGTATGTTTGTTTTTATTGTGCTGGAGTAGGTCACATTCGTCCATATTGTTCTAAGTTAAGAAGGGACATAAATCCGTAAAAAAAAAGGGGACATAAAAGCTGGAATATTTTTACCTGATAAAATTGAACATCCCATAAAACAGGTTAACAACACTAAAAAGCTGATTCATGAGAACATGTCTTGTAATGTTGTGTATACATCTTTGAAAGCATATGTTCCTGGATCTTGGTATTTTGATAGTGGCTGTTCTAGACACATGATTGGTCAAGTCAAACATCTGACTAATTATACATCATACAATGGTTGTCATGTTACCTATGGTGGTGGTTCAAAAGGTAAAGTTGTTGGTAAAGGAACATTGAATGTTTCTGGTTTTCCAAAGTTGACAAATGTGTTACATGTAAAAGGTTTACTTGCTAATCTGATTAGTATTAGTCAGTTATGTGATGATGATTTACATGTGAAATTTGACAAGAATTCATGCTATGTGTTTGATAAGAATGATGAATGCTTAATGACTGGCAATAGATCTGCTGATAATTGTTATTTGATTGGTTCAAATCATACTTGTAAAAGTGCTAAAGCAGATGATATTATTTTGTGGCATCAAAAACTTGGTCATGCTAATTACAGAAGTATTCAGAGATTGTATAGACTAGGTGTTGTTGTTGGTTTACCTGATCTTAACTTTGAAAAAGGAAAAGTCTGTGGACCATGCCAGAAAGGTAAGCAAGTAAGGACAACACATCAAATGTTGTCAGCATGTACAACAAACAGGTGTTGTGAGTTGATTCATATGGATCTAATGGGTCCTATGGAAACTGAAAGTTTAGGTGGAAAGAGGTATTCTTAAGTTCTTGTAGATGATTTTTCTAGATACACTTGGATTATATTTCTGAAAGAAAAATCTGATACCTTTTCTGAGTTAAAATTCTTTACAAAAGGTTTAAAATTGTTTTATGCTTAAAGATCAGTAGGATAAGGTCTGATCATGGAAGAGAATTTGAAAACAATTTGTTTACTAATTTTTGTGAAAAGAAAGATATTTTACAAGAGTTTTCCTCACCTAAAACTCCACAACAAAATGGGATTGCTGAAAGAAAGAATAGAATTTTGCAAGAAATGGCAAGAGTTATGCTAACCTCAAAGAATCTTTCTAAGAAATTCTGGGCTGAAGCTTTAAATAATGCTTGTCACATTGTGAATAGAGTGTACATTCATTCTGGTAGTAATTGTACTCCCTATGAGATTCTGAATAACAAGAAACCAAATTTGAAATACTTTCATGTTTTTGGTTGTGTTTGTTACATTTTGAATGATAGAGATCAGTTGCACAAGTTTGATTCAAAGAGTGATAAAGGATTTTTCTTAGGATACTCTAAGAATAGCAAGGCATATAGAATCTATAACTTGAGAACTGATACAATGCAAGAATCTGTTAATGTGGTATTTGATGAACTTGCAAGTCTTGTAGGAAAAAGTGTTGAAGACAATGTCTCAGATTTGATAGAAGTATCCAGAGATACTGATGACACTGAAGATAGTAAAGATGTTGATCAGAATGTTCCTTCAACATCTGATACATCATTACCCAAAAGTTCAAATACTGAAAATCTGTCACAAGATTCACAGTATTCAAAACAGTTGGTTCCCTCAACAAAGATAATGAAAAGTCATCCATCAGATCAGATCATTGGAGAAGCTACCACAGGTGTACAAACTAGAAGAAGAATGGGTATTCACATCAATAACTTTGTAAGATCAGTTTACATGTCATCCATATGCAATCAGGTAACATTTGAGTGTTATCATTCTGCAATTGAGCCTAAGAATGTGAAAGAAGCTCTTAATGATGAAAACTGGATAAATGTTATGCATGAAGAGCTTAATCAATTTGAAAAATATGATGTTTGGACACTTGTACCTAGACCTAATTCTGATATTAATGTCATAGGAACAAAGTGGATTTTCAAAAATAAAACTGATGAATCTGGTAATATTGTGAGAAATAAGGCTAGATTGGTTGCTCAAGGTTGTTGGTCCCGGTGCAAACGAGTCTTACACGTGTATGGGGGTGGAATACACGTGTTCAGTGTTTTTAAAACTTTTTCTTACTGGGGTCAGCTTGGGTCAGATAATCCTGAAGATTAGGTTCTGAGAAGCACAGATCGCTCTGAGTCAAAGTCTCTTGAGACGGTGATCCCGAAATTGCTTTCGAAACCTCGAGATAATCCCAACCGAGTCCTGAGTGTCGAGATCCCGAGTTGCTTGGATCGGATAACTAACTTCTTGAACCCTCGTAAGAGTACGTCCGGTTTGGTAACTATCCGTTCTAGCTACTCGGTTTATTGTGGAATGGTTGGCCCTTAGTTTATACTGCGTTTTAAGCTTTCTTTGAAAACCTTCCCTTTTATGAAATAGTGATTAGGCATTGATTCACTTATGCAATTTCAATTGGATTGATTCCAATCAATATCGATGAAAAGTATGCTTTTCAAAAATCAAGTCAATGCAACAAATAAGCACAGATAAGGAAAGCAATAAAGAACACAACAATTATAGTGGTTCAGAGACTCAAGCTCCTACGTCCACTCTCCCCGACTCTTGAGAGAAATTCACTATCAACTTCTGAGCTTTCTGACTACCTCGTAGTTTACTTACTCAACTTCGCCCCGAGTTTTACGACTACTCCACGTAGTTTACTTACTCAACCCGACCTTGAGCTTTACGACTACCTCCGTAGTTTACTTACTCAATCACACACAAGCTTTCGGACTACCCCTCAGAGCTTACTAACTTCTTCTCTAGAGTTTTCTGACTACTCCGTGTAGTTTACTAACTCTTTACAACACTTCTCACCAACAAACACACTCCAACTACCTCACAAGGGTTTGGGGTTTCTTGGTTGGTTTCCAACTAGGATGAGATATCCTTTACAATAAAGCACAATGCAAAGGGTTAGGATATCTCGACTAAGCTTTGATAATTCTTATCAAGCTAGGCTTAGTATAGTGAGGTCTCTTCAATATTGAAGCACTTGGGAAATTCTAAGTTTTTTCGAGTGCTTTTATCTTTACAAGAAATAGGCTTGAGCTCTTAAGTTGCGTATAAATTTCCCGTCCCCTTACAATGTAGAGGGTCACCAGTATTTATAGGCATACACCAAGGTCACTCTTGAAAACTATCCGTTGGAGAGACAGCTCCCTCTTGTGGTGTGTGAAACGGCTATATTTAGGGTTTGAAACTCCCTAACACTTTCTAGGCAATAACCTTTTCATGTAGCCGGTCTTCACTTTTTGCGATCTGAACTTTTGTACATCCGACATCTTTTTTCAGACACCATCCTTTGTCGATGTCGATATGGTGCGATGTTGTCTTCCTCTTTTTTGACTTTTTGTCTCCGGTTAAAGGTAGACACCTTCAACGGCTCTTTTTGGTTACAAACTCGAGTTTGATATAACCTTAACAACACTTCGACTTAGTTCCTTTTGTGCGCATTTGAATGTCTTTGCGGATATCTAACTTTCTAAGAATAGCGATCTTCTCGAAGTTGCATCCTTCCGAATAGATATATTCATTGCCTCGGAACATTCGGAGTTCATCTTTGAGCATTCAATGCCTTCTTCGAGTCTTGATAATTATCATGTGCCTTCATATTCTTGATCTTTAGTTCCTCGATCTTGATCTTTGTGTCTTGAGTCTTACGAGTCTTGAGGTCTTCTCAATCTTTGTAGTTTATCTTGACCGATGTCTTGAGTCTTCTCATTGAGTCTTGATTTACTCAAGATCCTCATCGAGTCTTGATAACTATCTGAACTATATCTGGCGACTATACATTCTCTACAGATAACATCCTGAATATTCTAAAAAGCTGAATCCTCGACTCAACTATCAAGATCATTACTAACATGTGTCATACTTTCGGGGTTTTGGGATCTAATCAAAATCATAATTTTTTATTAAAATTCATCTCCCAACAATTTCCCCTTTTTGATGATGCCAAAACCTATCTTGTTACAAACAAATAACCTATACTCGTGTTTTGAATTTATCCTATTACAAGATTGGTTGTCTCCTAACAATTTCTTAAATCGAGAATCTCTCAACAATTTGAGTTTCTCAACAGTTTAATCATTCAAAGAATTTCTTGAAGAATGAATCTCTTTAACTAGTTCATTACCAAATACTTAAACAATTTCTCCCTTATCAACATACAATCGGTTCAGAGACATTCATTCAGGCATATCAAAATAAAAGACATGTAAATAAGATAATGAGATATTATCTTTTGAGCATAATGATAAATCTTCATTGATGATTGGTATCCCGTTACATATTACAATGAGTTTATCAACAAAATTAAAAAGACAAAATTTAAAGATTACAAAATCTTCTGAGTCTTCAGTCTTCTGATTTTGGCTCTTCAGTCTTCTGCTCTTCAGTTTGCTTCATTCTCAACTTCATCAGCGGGCACCTCCAGGTCAAACATTCCGAAAAATCTCTTCTTCAGCTCATTTATTTCCTTGATGATGTCCGGACTATTTCCTGTTAAACCCAACTGACCAGCATACTGAGCAATCTCTTGAGTAATGGCCTTCTCATTCACCAAGCCATTATCAAGTTTTGGAGGTGGATAGGAATATGGACCAGGGGCTACTATCTCAGCCTCTTCATCCCGCAGTTAATCCACTCTGTAGATACTTTGGATAGAAGATAAGAAGGTATTCAATGAAAGCTTCATTACGATCCGAGCTTTCCCTCTCCATTCCCCGAGAACATCATAATTGAACCGAAAGGTTCTCTTGACTTCTTCCCACATATTGTTGAGTTTGATAGGCATCCATTTATCAACGTGGGGGGCCACTTTAGTGCTTTTGATGTTCCTTTTCTCTTGCTCGCAAAACTTCACCGAAATCACTCCTTCCTTACGCTCTTCCGTCTATCTTCTTTTCCGATCCGCGACGTTCACGAGACCGGGCGGCGGACTTTCTTAGCTTGTTCTTCTTGGAGTGTCTTGAGCATTTCTCGTGTTGAAGACTTTCTTACGAGGTTGAGACTTCGATTCCACTTTTGTTCTGTTTCTTCATCATCGAGAATCGATTTTCTCTGGATTGGCTTAGAAGCCTTTGCCGCGTTTGCTTTTCGGGTTGAACAACGCCCAAGGCTTTCCTCTTCATAAGCGATTCGGCGACAACTTTTGGCTTGTTCCAACCTTTGCTCTAGCACTCAGTTTCTCTCTTGCAACATCAAGCATAGCTTGCTCAGAAACTCGAGTGTAGATAGGCTTTTCTACTTGAGCGAACTTTAACTTCTCAGTAGCTCCGACTTCTTTAAAGGCTTTTGCTAGATTATACATTTCAAAGATCTTTACGAGCCTTCTTCTCCAATGTCGTGCCATGAACTTTCCGAGATCTTGACTTCCTTTTCCCCTTCTTGGCACCATAATTTGGAAGAAGCACGGAGAGTCTTTGTGTCCATGTGATATTGCTCTTTGCTCACACAAATAACTTCTCCTGCTATCTCGATCTTGTTCGTCTTCCAAATTCCTTAGATGGTTCTTGCCCCGAAAAATTCTTCAGATAAGTGGGCAAACTGGCCGGAGAGTGCTTCTTTGAACATCTCTGTTATCTTGGTCATGAGCATTGAGCTCATTTCCTCAACAGCAGACTTGATTAGCACCTCATTCTTTTCTGCCAGTTTCACCTCTAGAAAATCAGAACTTTCCTGGTGTTTCTGCTTCAGTTCATCACTTAACTCAGCCTTGACTCCCTCCAGCTTCTCATTCAGCTTTCCTTCCATGGAGGTCATCTGGGTGGTTAGAGTGTTTTGAATTTGCACCAGTTCTGAAGAGTGACTAAGACCGTCCATCTTTTGAGCTTGATTGGCCAACGTTTCTTCCATCTGAGCAATCTTGATCATCATTGGCTCAACCTTCTCAAGTTTCTCTATCAAGGGAGTGAGATCTGTACCTCCTGTGTTGTCTGATCATCTTGAGCTCCAGCTTCATTCTGAGCTCCAGTCTCCAGCTGCGCCTCAGTCTGAAGAGTACTATCAACATTCTGGTGTTGACTAGATCCAGGTTGATCAGCAACAGAAGTCTCCTTTTCAATCCGAGACTGCTTCTCAATATCTCTCTGTTGGTCCCCATCTCCATCTTGAGATTTGTCTCCGCTGCTTGGGGCACCAACTTCAGTTGCTCTCCTCTCAGCCAACTTCCTCTGAACCAGCTCATCAAAATCGGAGTTTTTCATCCTGAGCTTTGTCCTTCTGAACCCTGAGAAGTCGGTTAGAAAGGCTGTCTCCTCATTCCACCAGTCTTCCCCTCTAAAAGCAGCAATATCAAGCATCTCGGGAAGAGTCTGATTGAGGATAAATACAGTTGTCCTTAATCTGAAGAAAATATCTTGCAGATCACGGTATGAGCTGAGCTCAGGGTATCGGTCAAGTATGAACCGTTCCCCCTTGCTCCTCCACTCGCCTTCTTGACCTCACCGCTTCTTCCATCTCGGGCTCTACGGTTCATTTGAAGTTTTACGCTAAGGGATCAAGAAGTAGATCACTTTCGAGAGCTCATCAAGAATATTCTTCTCCCGAGTCTCAGCAGAAGATCTCAAGTTTGTGCGGTCGAGTCCTCGGTTTGCATCTGAGTGGGTTAAAGAACCTGAATAGTATATCCTCGATTTAGTCTGAGTTGGCTCGTCGGTCGAGCTTGCACATCTTCGGATCGACTCTGGTGGCTCTTCCGTCTGAGAACCGCACATCCGAGGTAGGCATCTCTGGTCTGAGCTCCTTTGAAAATTTCACCGAAAATTTTATCCATCTTGGCGATGTCTCGAGCACCTCGAAAAAAGACACGCCTCCTCGATCGATCTGTGTCACGAGATAACCCCGAGCCAACACTTGTAATGGTGAACTCGGCGGTTTGGCCCTCGGGTTGAATCTCTTCAGATCACTTTCATCTTCATCGGTGAGAACCACCAATCTTCTGCGTTTTGGAGCAAGATTCTTCGTTTCATCATTTTTTTGCTCCTGCTCCATCTTTGCCTCCAACAACACCTTCCCCTAGTTTGTTGGGTCTCTTTTTCAAAAATCTGCGAAGGTGATTCTACCTTCTTTTCTCTCTTCCCCGATGACTTTCTTCCTTGCAAAGAATGGGTTTAAGGAGAATTTTGGACTTAGGAAATGGGGTCGAATTGGCGAAGATATCCTCCTCCTCTCTCGCACATCTCCAAAATGTAAGCAATTTTGGTGGCATGGTGGATCTTGCCTTTGATTGAGATCGCCCGTCAATCTTCCTCAAAACTTTGGTTCCGCTTTCACTCACCGTCTGAATCGAGAATTTCACCGGTTGAAATCTGTGGTGGGTGAAGCTTATCGCCGCCATCAATCTGAGCTTGGTACTTATCGCTCCAAAACTCCCATAAGACTCATGATGCACTTGCTCACAATATCCATCAACACACGATATTGTGGCTTGTGTGCCTTTTATGCGATTAATAGCCTCAAACTTAACAGATTTCTCGGCAATCCTATCTAAGTACTCTCTCTCTACTGCGACATATACGTCGTAGGATCCTCTCCTCTATCACAGAGCTCAAAAACATCATTCAGATTTTTCGGAACTATATACAGATCCCTCTCAAAATTGAAGTATTTGGATGACTGCTCTAAGTGTGATACAGGTTAACTTAGAATGCATCTGACCCTCTTCATCTATCTTCAAATTCTGAGATGAATTGATTACCTCTTTCGCAAACTCTGAGTGCAGTGGGTTTTGCGATTAGTTGGGTGAGTTTAGCTTGATCAAATCATATCAGAGCCTCCTCTTACGGCTTTGAGTTGGTTGTGCTTTCAAGTGAGACAACGAACTCGTACCACAGCTTGTTGGTTTTGGCTAATCTCTCGAACAGGGTTGGAGCCATTTTAGAGTTTGATTGAAGAAGTGAAGCTTTAGGGTTTTGGAGAATTTCTGGGCAAAAGGGGATTTTTAATTGCAGAGGATTTGGAAACGAAGGGTTTGATAAAATTTTGGCTTGAATGACTGATTGGGGTTTATATAACCTTGAGATCGTGGGGAATCGTGTTGGTTAGGTGAGTAACAACGGTTGAGATTAATCTTCGATTAATCGTATATCTGAACCGACGATCTCCGAAAAAGTAAGCCGCCAAAACATCCTCATTGGTCATTAATGTAGCGAGCATTAAATGATTTATTGACCTTCTTCGAATTTAAAACAATCCCGCCCAAAAAAAACATTCCTCGGTGTTTTTATATTTATTATGACGATTCTTGAATTTATTTGAGCAATAAATGGATCGCATGAGTCATTACTTCTTCGACCCAATTTCCCTCTATCGGCCTTTTATTGAGTCTTGATCTTGATAAAATGTCGATAATATCTTTGAAATCTTGAATTGGTTCGAAGATGCTCTGAGTTTTCGAGACTTCGATTCGAGATTTTCATTTTATCTCCGAGCTTCTCGTAGGATTCTCGAAAAACTTCATGCATCCGAAAACCTTCAATTTTTCGATTTTACTCTAAACACACGGTTCTAGCATCCCTAATTCAACCGAAAGTTCTTGAAATCTTGATTCCGCCAAAGGTTTAGTCAAGATATCGACTCTCTGCTTATCGAATGAATTTTCTCCATCCTCATGTCCTTCTTCTCGACATGATCTCCGATGAAGTGATGTCCGATATCCACATGCTTGCATCAATTGTGCAATACTAGGGTTTTGTGAAATAGCAATGGCACTATTATTGTCACAAAATATTGGTACTTCATTGGCTACAACTTTATAATCCCTCAATTGTTGTCTGAGCCAAAGAATTGCATGTACGCCAGCCTTCCTGCAGCCATATATTCAAATTTCAAAGAGTACTTGTTGCTATCGAGGTCTGCTTTCTTCAAAACCAAGATATCAGCTTGCTTCCTAGAAATTGACAAGTTCCTGAAGTGGACTTCCTGTCAATTCTGCATCCTCCATAATCAGAATCTGAGTAACTACTTAACTCTAGATTATCATCAGCTGGATACCATAATCCTCTATTCACTGTGCCCTTAAGATATTTCAGTATCCTTTTAGCAGCATCCATGTGACTAGCCTTAGGATTAGCTTGGTATCTTGCACATATCCCAACAGCAAATGTTATATCCGCCCTACTTGTCACGAGATAGAGCAATGATCCAATGATTCCTCTATAATCAGTATGACTTACTGATTTGCCTTCAGAATTAGGATCCATCTTGTAGTTAGTATTCATGGGAATTCTAACTGCATTGCAATTCTGTACACCATATTTGGCAATCAGATCTCTGGTGTACTTTGCCTGGTTGATGAATATTCCTTCCTTTGATTGTTTCACTTGAAGTCCTAGAAAGAAATTCATCTCTCCCATCATTGACATCTCAAACTTGCCTTTCATCAGTGTTCAAAACTTTTCACACAAATGATGGTTTGGAGATCCAAAAATGATGTCATCAACATATATCCGAACTAGTAAGATATCTTCCCCATCCTCTATCCCGAACGAGTTCTATCAACAGTTCCTTTGACAAAACCATGGTCAGTAAGAAACTGAGAAAGAGTATCATACCATGCTCTGGGTGCTTGTTTAAGACCATACAAAGCCTTTCTTAGCCTGTAAACTTGGTCATTCTATTTGAAACCAGGAGGTTGTTCCACATAAACCTCTTCTTTAAGCACGCCGCTTCGAGAAATGCACTTTTCACATCCATCGATGGATGTGAACTTCATGTGGGCAAAGATATGCAAGAAACAATCGATGGCTTCTAGTCTTGCAACAGGTGCAAAGGTTTCAACATAATCCAAGCCTTCTTCTTGGGAATAACCTTGTGCAAATAGTCTTGCCTTGTTTCTCACAATGTTATTGTTTTCATCTCTTTTGTTCTTGAAAACCCACTTGGTTCCAATGACATTGTGTCTTTCTGGTCTATCTACCAGCTCACATACTTCATTCCTCGAGAATTGATTCACTTCATCTTGCATGGCAAGAATCCAATGAGAATCTTGTAGAGCTTCACCAATCTCGATGAGTTCTTTCTCCGATAGGAAAGCGGCGAGAATAGTGCACTCTCTCCATGGAACCTTCTAGTCTTAACACCTTCAGGTAGATCACCCACAATCCGCTTGTAGGATGGCTATCTAACCATTTCCTTCTTGATGTTCCCCCTCAATGGTATCCTCAACATTTGAAATGTTAGGTTCGATTAAATCAACAAACTCGGGGAACAACAAAACAGAGAAAAGAATCATCTTCCTCGGGGAAATTCTATTCGAAACATTGTCGAGAGACATTTGTTCCCCCTTTGGTTAACAGATTCGAAATTTGCCTCACCATTTGTGACCACATCTTCATTGGCATCACGTGCAAGTCCGAACGGTGTCTGCTCGGATTGGTCACCTTTGGAGTGTTGGTTTTCCGGGTCTCACCATCCCGATTTCCATCCCGAACTTCTTTATCTGAGTCTGAAATCACTCCAATCATAGATAGTGACCGACTTCTTCTTTTCGTGTTCAATTGGATGATTTATCTTTTCTGCTTTGAGGCTTAATCTGGTGATCCTCTTAGTCGGTTCATTTGCATCATGTTCTGTTTTCTTCCGAACACAAAAACAGATTCATCAAAAACAACATGAGGTGTTTCCTCCACAATAAGAGTCCTATAGTTGTAAACTCGAAAGCTTTACTAACTTCGAATATCCTAAGAATATTCCTTCATCGCCTTTTACTATCAAATGTTTTCAACCCGATCTTTACCATTATTGTGTATGAAACACTTGCAACCAAACACACGAAAAGAAAGAAAAAGAAGAGGCTTCCTTTCATTCCAAAGCTCATAAGGAGTTTTGCCTTGACTTTTTGTCGGCATGGATCTATTCTCGAGAGTAGCATGCGGTGTTGGCGAACTTTCAAATTTCAAAATCTTTTAGAAATATCGACTTCAATATCATTGTCCTTCGCAGCTTCTTTTCGGAGTTCTTTCCTTCTTTCAAAGAACACCATTTTGTTGAGGGGTCCTTTGCGGTGATGTTTCATGTAGAATTCCATTTCTTTGCACAATAATCGAAATGATATGATTTATAAACTCGGTTCCTTTGTCGGATCGATTTTGACCACACTCGATTTTTTCTCAATCTTGAGTCTTTTTCATGAATTCTGGCGAACTTTATCTCGAGTCTCTTTTTCTTCTTGAGTAAGAATATGACCTAAGTATATCTTGAGTAGTCATCAACTACTACCAATGTGTATTTCCTGCCATTAGTGCTCACAGGTGTTATAGGACCAAACAGATCCATATGCAAAAGCTGAAGTATTCTCTCAGTAGAAACTTCTACTTTGCTTTTAAATGATGTTTTGACTTGTTTTCCTTTCTGGCACTCATCACAAATGTGTTCTTTACTAAACACTTCATTAGGCAACCCTCTCACAAGAGCTAATCTTGCAAGCTTGTTCAGGGTTTTGAAGTTTAGGTGATTCATTCTTTTATGCCATAACCAACTGGTATCTGTGGAACTTTTAGCAATTAAACATGTATCTTTAGGAGTTGAACTCCAATCAGCAAGATACACATTCCCTTTTCTTGTACCAGTCAGTAATACTTTCTGTGATGTATCATCTTTCACAAAGCATAAGTTCTTGGAGAACTCAACATTGAAACCTTTATCACATAATTGGCTAATTGACAGCAAGTTATGCTTCAATCCAGATACATATGAAACACCATGGATATGAACTGAGTCGACTTCCAAAGTTCTATATCCTTCACCATCCTTGGAGTTATCTCCAAAAGTGATCAGTGGGCCTCTTTGTTCAACATAGTCACTGAGCATCTTCTTGAATCCTGTCATATGTCTTGAGCATCCACTGTCAAGATACCATACATCAGGAGCTTTTTCATCTCTGCTCATCAGTGCCATGTGATCTTTCATCAGCTTAGTGCCCTGGTTTTCCTCCTGAAAAACAGATCAATTCTTAGGTACCCATTTTGTGTAGGGTCCCACGAGGTTAAATTTGACCTTTCGGAATCCAAATCATCCGACACCTCTAATCACTTTAGAGTGGCTAATTTGTCTTCCATAAACATCAACATATACATCCACTACTCTGGGTGCCTTAGCGGTTTTACGTATATGTGTGCTAGCTTTAGCATGAACATGTGCCTTAGAGTTCTTCTTTGTTCAGGCCTTACATTCAGATGCTTAGGCTTTTGTGCGGCCGGCTTTAAATCTTTGATGACTCGGGTTGAGATAACCTTTACCCTTAGGCAAGTGAGGTTCAGGGTTATGCATCTTGAAATCTGGGTCTTTCAAAGATCTTGAGGACTTGGTCTCTTCAACAGAATGTCTCTGGCTGAGTGTTTCTCATCCGAGGATTCCTCCGATGGTTCAAATGTGGAGCCTTTCGGGTTTGCATTCTTAGCCCGAGGCTTTGAAGTACTTGCACGAAACTTTCAATCGATTTGCTTTCGTGTTTTCTTGCCTTCACCGAGGTTTGGGCTTTCTAACCCGATCATTCGGTTTCTTTGAGACCATAGGTCATTTTCCTTGTCTACAACCTTGGGCATTTCTTGATTTGAAGTGTAGGTGCATTGGTTTTTTACAAAGATAGTCTTCTTGCTACTTGACGCGACATTTAGATGACCTTGTGAGGTTCCCCTTGAATATATCCCAATCCAGATTTTATAGTCACAGATCTCTGGTAACTCAATTTCATCTATTACATTAGATGCATTATTCAATAGAGTTAACTTTACTTCTTATGCACTATCCTCACAGATTCTGTAGAGTTTTATGCTTCTCGGAGAGGTCATTGAACTTAGTTACGATTAGTCAATCTCTTGATGGATTTTTCTAGCTTTTCGATTAGGGACATTATCAACTTCTCTTTCTCTCGAGAGTTGTACTTTCGAAACATCTAGTTCATCAAGAGCTCCCATTAATTGAGAAGTGACTTCAATATTGCTAGAGTCTTTCCATTTTAGATTTTCAACTTTTCGGTTCCTTTATTCGCTCTTGAGTTTGATTTAGCGATCCTTGCAAAACAAAGATAGTCCTTCATCAGTTCTCGAAAGAATCCATCGTCAAAATGATTGTTTTTCGGTGGAACTTGAAAAAACTCTTGTGCTAGTGTAGGAGCAACAACAGAAAAGAAGGGTTTACCTCCTCAATGGCCATTAGGCGGATGTCATCACTTTCCTTTATCGAGAATATCTCATCCCCAAGAGCTAGATTCCTCCTCGGTGTTCTTCTTCTTCGCAACCATGACCTTTTTTGCTTGAGAACTTCGGTCTCTTATAGCTTGCCTTTCTCTTCTCTCCTTAAGACTCAAATCCGGACAATCATCTTTGGAAGTGACCTTTCTTCCGGCGATTTATAGCATCTGTTGGCATCATCATCCCGATCATTTCCTTCTTTGGACTTGGAATCCTTTCTTTTGGATGAAGATCCTTGACTTTTCGTGTCTTTCTTCTTCTCGGTTGATCATCCTCGGGTTTTCTTCGGTACACCTGTGGTTCCCGTAATAGCTTTTGTATTTTCCAAATCTACTATTGAGTCTATCAAACCTTCTTGCCATCGATCTTAGCTTTTCCTCAAGCTCATCCCGATTTTTGGCATGGGGGTTCTCGAGACTCTCTAGTTTTGAGTTTTTATCTTTGGCTTTTAAGGCCACATTCTTACTCGATGAAGAATCATCTTTCTTTGTCGACCTTTTTGGATTTCTTATCAATTACAAATTCATAGGCTTTCATTTCGGAGAAAGACTTGTTGGTAAGGCATTGAGTTAATATTCTTGGTGTTTTCAATCACCAATTTGCATGAATATCCCATTTCTTAGATAGACCTCTAAGAATTTTCAATGCAACTTCTCTCTGTGGGTATTTCTTTCCAAGTGCATTTAGATCATTCATGATGCTTAGTGAATCGACTTCCGGTTTGTCTATTGATTCACCATCATCCATTTCAAAACCTGTCAAACTTTCCAATTGCCAATTGAAAGTTTGTTTTCTTTTATATGATTTGTGCCTTGGCACACATAACAAATAGTGTATCCCAAATCTCTTTAGCGATATTACGGTGAGAGATCATTCCCATCACACCATCATCAATTGTCTTTGTATAGTGTGTCTTTTGCAATGTAGTCTAGATTGACTAACTTTCTCTCCTCAGAGTCAGTTGGTCATCGACTTAGGAAATTCTGCTCTAGGATCAATTCTCTCATCTTCGTTCCTCCTGATTCACTACAAGAACCTGAATGGTCCTTGAGAGACCACTCTCCACATACGCTCATGTTTTGAATACGAGATGAGCCTGCATTCTCGATCTCCATAGGTCATAGTTCTCCACCGAGAACATGGGAAGTTTTTAGAAGACATTTTTCCGATCTCTTGAAAAAAAAAAAAGTTTTAAAGAAATAAGATCGATTCGGATAGACCACAAGTATTTTTGAAAATAAAACTTTGGTCAACACAACAGGTGGTCAAGTTGAACCACTGCTCTGATACCACTTGTTGGTCCCGGTGCAAACGAGTCTTACACGTGTATGGGGGAATACACGTGTTCAGTGTTTTAAAACTTTTTCTTCCTGAGGTCAGCTTGGGTCAGATAATCCTGAAGATTAGGTTACGAGAAGCCGCAGATCGCTCCGAGTCAAAGTCTCATCGAGACGGTGATCCCGAGTCGCTTTTCGAAACCTCGGATAATCCCAATCGAGTCCCGAGTGTCGAGATCCCGAGTTGCTTGGATCGATAACTAACTTATCAAACCCTCGAAGAGTACGTTCAGTTTGGTAACTATCTGTTCTAGCTACTCAGTTGTGCGGAATGGTTGGCCCTTAGTTTATACTCGTTTTAAGCTTTGCTAAAAACCCTCCCTATATGAAATTGTGATTAGGCTGTGATTCACTTATGCAATTTCAGTGGATTGATTCCAACTGAATATCAGTGAAAAGTATGCTTTTCAAAATCAAGTCAATGCAACAAATAAGCACAGATAAGGAAAGCAATAAAGAACACAGCAATTATAGTGGTTCAGAGACTCAAGCTCCTACGTCAACTCTCCCCGACTCTTCAGAGAAATTCACTATCAACTTCTGAGCTTTCTGACTACCTCGTAGTTTACTTACTCAACTTCGTACCGAGTTTTCTGACTACTCCACGTAGTTTACTTACTCAACCCGACCTTGAGCTTTCTGACTACCTCCGTAGTTTACTTACTCAATCACACACAAGCTTTCAGACTACCCATGTAGCTTACTAACTTCTTCTCTAGAGTTTTCTGACTACTCCGCGTAGTTTACTAACTCTTTACAACACTTCTCACCAACAAACACACTCCAACTACCTTCACAAGGGTTTGGGGTTTCTTGGTTGGTTTCCAACTAGGATGAGATATCCTTTACAATAAAGCACAATGCAAAGGGTTAGGATATCTCGACTAAGCTTTGGATAATTCTTATCAAGCTAGGCTTAGTATAGTGAGGTCTCTTCAATATTGAAGCACTTGGGAAATTCTAAGTTTTTTCGAAAGTGCTTTTATCTTTTTACAAGAATAGGCTTGAGTTTTTTAAGTTATGTATAAATTTCTCGTCCCCTTACAATGTAGAGGGTCACCAGTATTTATAGGCATACACCAAGGTCACTCTTGAAAACTATCCGTTGGAGAGACAGCTTCGTGAGTTCCCTCTTGTGGTGTGTGAAACGGCTATATTTAGGGTTTGAAACTCCCTAACACTTTCTAGGCAATAGCCTTTCATGTAGTCGGTCTTCACTTTTTGCAGTCTGGAACTTTTGTACATCTGACATCTTTTTTCGTGAGACACACATCCTTTGTCGATTGTCGGTATGGTGCGATGTTGTCTTCCTCTTTTTGACTTTTGTCTCCGATTAAAGGTAGACACCTTCAACGGCTCTTTTTTTGGTTACAAACTCGAGTTTGATATAACCTTAACAACACTTCGACTTAGTTCCTTTTATGCGCATTTGAATGTCTTGGCGATATCTAACTTTCTAAGGAATCGCGATCTTCTCGATTATTGCATCCTTCGAGATAGATATATTCGATTGCCTCGGAACATTCGGGTTCATCTTGAGCATTGAAGACCTTCTTGAGTCTTGATAATTCTTGTGGCCTTCAATATTCTTGATCTTTAGTTCCTCGATCTTGATCTTTGTGTCTTGAGTCTTCTCGAGTCTTGAGGTCTTCAATCTTTGTAGTTTATCTTGACCGATGTCTTGAGTCTTCTCGATGAGTCTTGATTACTCGGTATCCTCATCGAGTCTTGATAACTATCTCGAACTATATCTGGCGACTATACATTCTGCAGATAACATCCTGAATATTCTAAAAACTGAATCCTGACTCAACTATCAAGATCATTCTGAACATGTCATACTCAGGGGTTTTGGGATCTAATCAAAATCACAAATCTTTATTAAAATTCATCTCCCAACAAAGGTTATACTCAGATTGAAGGAATAGATTTTGATGAAACATTTGCTCCTGTTGCTAGAATAGAATCTATTAGATTACTTCTTGCTATTGCATATTTCATTAACATTAACTTGCATCAAATGGATGTTAAAGCTGCTTTCTTAAATGGTATTCTGGATGAAGAAGCTTATGTTGAACAACCTAAAGGCTTTGAAAATCTAGAATTTCCTGATCATGTTTACAAGTTAAAAAAAGCTTTGTATGGTCTAAAACAAGCACCTAGAGCTTGGTATGGTAGACTTACTGATTTCTTACTAGAGTTTGGATTTTTGAGAGGTGAAGCTGATAGAACCTTGTTCATTGAAAATTCTAAGAATGATATCATGGTTGCTCAAATATATGTTGATGATATTGTATTTGGTTCAACTAGTAATGATATCTTGAAAGTTTTGTTAAAGAAATGATCTGTACTTTTGAAATGTCCTTGGTTGGAGAACTAAATTTCTTTTTAGGTCTTCAAATCAAACAAAAGAAAGATGGCATTTTCTTTTGTCAAAACAAATATGCTAAGAATCTGGTGAAAAGGTTTGGTTTGGAAAATGCTAAAATTATGAAAACTCCTATGGGTTCAACTCAAAAGTTGAGTAAAGACTTGATTGGAAAAGATGTTGATCCTACTTTGTATAGATCAATGATTGGAAGTTTTTTGTACTTAACTTCAAGTATGCCTGATATTATGTATAGTGTCTGTCTTTGTGCTAGATATCAAGCTAATCCTAAGGAATCACATCTCAATTCTGTAAAAAGAATTATAAGATATGTGGCTGGAACATGTGATCTAGGTATTTGGTACTCAAAGGATACTAATTGCACTTTAGTTGGCTATAGTGATGCAGATTGGGCAGGTGATTGTGATGACAGAAAAAGTACTAGTGAAGGATATTTTTACATGGGAAACAACATTATCTCCTGGCATAGTAAGAAACGGAATTGTGTTTCACAATCGACAGCTGAGTCTGAATATGTTGCTGCTGGAAGTTGCTGCACTCAACTGCTATGACTTAAAAAGATGTTTGATGATTATGGGTTGGAAAGTGGTATTTTGACTGTTTATTGTGATAATACTAGTGCTATCAATATTTCCAAAAATCCTGTGCAACATTCTTTGACTAAGCATATAAGTATAAGACATCACTTTATAAGAGATCTTGTAGAGAAAGAAGTTGTGAAGTTAGAATACATTTCTACTGAAAAACAACTTGCTGACATTTTCACAAAAGCCCTTGATTATGAGAGGTTTTCTTCACTTGGGAAATCTCTTGGTCTTTGCTATATCTGAAAATAAACACTAGATGTTGGGACAAATGTTTCCAACATTTGAAGCAACATTGTGGTTCTGATAATGAATTTGTCTGTTGTTTTGCTTATTTTTGAGCTTTAAATGATAGTGTTTTGATCTTATTGTTTGAATCATGGTTTAGATACAGAGTCGTGAGCATATATCTCTTAAATGCATTAAAAGTAAAGCACAACTTAGATGTGTAATCACTGAGTAACTATGGGACGCGGAGCTCGCTACTACGATGTTCTCTTTTCAAAAGGTGATTAAATATACATCCATGTTTGTTCATAATCCATTGAGTAACTATGGGGCACGGAGCTCGCTACTACAATGCACTCTTTTGAAAAGATGGATCAATGTGAACATGTGTTTAAAGAAAAAAATATGCAACACTTTGATGATGAATTTCATGCAAAATTGAGTGTTGAGATATATGTGTGCCGACATTTTGTGAAACCTTTAGTGATTCAAATTTTATCTATCATACATGATTCGTTTAATGTTCTGGATAAATTGAATTCGCGGATTGAACAAGTTATTTGAATTGTTTTGTGTCTATTTAATTTTAGATATGGTTTCCTATTTTTTTTTTTAAATTGTTTTGGTGGTCTCTTACTCATCACACGATCACATAACTTCAAAGTAGTGGGTGGTTACCTTTGTTCCCACTCCTGATCGGTTTTCTTGTGGATGTGTGTAATAACCTCCGGTCTTTCTTCTCTACTTAAGTTCGATTTATCTGTGATGTTTAATATTGAAAGCTGAAAACATTGTTGCTGCATATTGGATTCGAGGTTTGTTGTTGTTCTTGTGTTATTCCATATTTCTCGGTCATGTGCTTCTTTTCCCTCCTATTTTTTTATTTCATTATTTTAATTGCCTGTGTATTTATTTGATTGGACAGAAAGGAGAAATGGCTGAAAAACAAAACCCATCGGTTACTCCTGAGCAATCACAAACTCACGCAAACCCTTCTCCCTCGAAACCTTCTTCTCCAGAAAACTCAAACCCTCTGAACCTTCTCGCTGAAATGGCTTCACAAAATCCAGATTATGATTCCACTAATGTTGGTGGATCATCTTCTTCGTCTGTACCAAAACCCACTCCGTACGAATTTCCTGAAGATACTCCTCAATCTCTAGTTCGACTGATCATTGAACAAATGCTCGAGAAAAATCTTCCTGTTCTTCCTAATATTTTTGTTGGCAAAAGACAAGTCAATATTAATGATGATCTTTCTGCTAAACCCTTAGTCACAGAAATTCCTGAAGAACCTTCTCTAGAAATACCCTCAGAAACTCCTATTGCTGGCCCTATTTCTGAAAACCCTTCTGAAAACCCAAATCAAACAGCCGATGTTGAAATGAAAGCTGCTAACTCCTATGATTCAGAAGGAATGGGGGAGAAATTGAAGAACATTAGGCTAAGAAAGAAGCAATTGGCTCCCAGAAGAGGTGTTGGTAGATGGGAAAAGAGAAGAATGTCACAGAGAAATCTAGGCAAAAAGGTTGATTACACTGGGAAACATCCTAAGAGAACTGACGGTGGTTCTGATGATCCCATTCATGTTGATGATTCTGATGAAGAGATGGCAGATCCAAATGTTCCTGTTGCTGAGCCAAAAGATTCAGATGATGACTTAACCATGCAAGAGTTGTTGGCTAAAAAGGAAAGGAGAACCAAAAAGAAAAATGATCCTCCTGTGAATACTGCTACAGATGTTGCTGAATCATCTGATTATGAACCAGACATTGATCCTCAAGCTGAGGATACTGAGGAAGATGAACCTGAGGAAAATGTCCCTGAGGATGATGAACCTGAAGAAGAGGAACCTGAACAAAATGAGTTTGATGATAAACTTGATCAAATCTTTGATGAGGTAATGGAATCTAACTCTGACTCAGATGATAAGGTTGAGCATGATAGAAAATCTGTTGTTGTTAAATCCATGCTTAAGAGATTCATTGTGGATGAAAGGATAATCAAAATGTCTGATTTTGAAGCTCAAAATCTGATAGGTTTGCTTGATAGTAGATCTTTGTTGAATGCTCTACAATATGCCAAACCTTATTATGTTTCTTGGGTTGCTGAATTTTATGCTAATCTTTAAAAGAGTTGTGGGAATAGGCAGTCTTCAAATTATGGGAAAGTAAGGTTTAGATACAATGTTGTTACCATTACCCCTAAAATTATAAACATCTTTCTGAAGAATAAACAAGTGGAAGATGATTCCGGAGAATTGGACATAGGGGAAGTGATGTCTGTCATCACTGGTGGTAGACATTCTGTGTGGACTTTACAATTTTCTACTGCAAAACAGACCTCTTTATACTCTGTGATGCATAAGCTGCTAGTCTCTAATTGGTTGCCTTCCAAGAATTCTATTGTGTTAACCAAGGAACAGACATTCTTGTTGTACAAGATTGTGCACCTGAACAAATTCAACATGGGTCAAATCATATTTGACAACATTGTATCCTATGCTGGTAAACACTCCGAAGGAATCATTCTGCCATATCCAAGTTTGATTTGTCAACTCTTGGATAGACTGGAGTTTGAGAGACCTAGAGGAGAGAGGATCAGTGGGTATATGCCAAGTTTTGGTATTTCACATGTACTGAGGTCTGGAAACCGTACTGTTGATCTACCCTTGGAAGATCCTGCACCACAAGTCGAAAATGTTGTCCATCTTGTTGGCAACATTCCTTATACAGTAACCATAAAGAATGGTACACCCTCTGTTCATTTTACAAATTCTTTCATTAATGATCAGATTACTTCCATCCAGCAGAACATAGATGCTTTTATTAAACAGTAAACCTTCTGGAGAAACCTGCTTTCTACTCCAACAGGGGGAGGATCACCTGATGATGGTCCTGATGATGGTGGTAATGATGGAGCTGGTCCATCTGGTCATGCAGGTGAGAAGGATGATGCATCAGATGCTGCTGAATATAATGTTGATGTTGCTGCTGATCAGAATAATGCTGAAGATAGAGAGCTGGAGGATGTTGTACAAGATGCTGTTAATGAGGCTGTGGAGGATGTTGTGGAAGATATACTCAATACTGATGATGTTGCTGCTGCTGAACAAATGGTACCTGATGATGCTGAACCGGTTGATGATAACCCTGATTACATTGATGATGAGGTGTTGGTGACACCTACCAGAGAGAATTTGTCTCCAGAGAGCATTGCTATCATTGATTAGATTTATGGAGCTGATAACTGGTGATTGGATTCAAGAAAACTGGGAATTTTGATGTATGGGGGAGCATTTGCATATTATGGAGATGCAACCATTCCTTGGCCCAGTCCTTCCCTTTATTTCTCTATAAATTTCCTTATGTGTTGTAATCTTTTATTTCTGCTCTTTACTTTTTAAACTCTGTAATTGGACAATTAGATGATAGGTTTATATTTATGTCATGTACTTTATGTTGTTGGATACTTTGGCCTAAGTACACTGCTGATGTACTTGGTGCTTGCGTTTGTTTTTATATTTATGATTTGGTTGAATAGTAGTTGTTCTCTGAATGACTATTATTTATTTCTTTCCTGACACAAGTTCGGATGTTGTTTTTAACATCAGGTGTGTTGTAGTAGAAAAGCCAAATTGGGGGAGTTTGTTGATGTTGCACGGATGTTGTTCCAGATGTTGGACAACATTCTGCACAACATCATAAACTTGCTCTTTCTCCTAACACTGACTTCGTTTTAATAGATGTGTTTCTCTATGTTTCCTACATTGCAGGTTGAAGATAATCTCGGATATTATCAAGCGGTTGCACTGATGGAGTGAGAATAGAAAGATCATGGGTGGTTACACCAAGATCATGGAGATAGTGGAGGAGAAGTTCAAGGCTGTTCACACCAAGTGGATGGGACAATGCAGTTGGTCCGAATGTCTATAAATAGACTGCATTGGTCGACATTTTGAGTTTGAGTTAAAGTGAAATCCTATTGCTCTACTCCAAACTTAAGAGAGTAACATCCAAGACACAAGCGAGAGAACAATCGAGTGATTGTTTCTTGTAGGAGTGTGAGGGTCGTTGTTATTCTATGTGTACTGGTCGAGGGAATACAATCTCTCCCGTCAGTATTGATTTTATCTTATTAGATCAAGTTTTGGGTTGAATAAGATCACTAGTTACTTGATTGAATAGATTGATTTTGGTGTGTGGTTTTTCACTACACCTTTTAGGATCTTGTAAGAGATTCGTGTGTATCTCACTACTTGTTATAGTGATGTTTTTAACCATGAAGTTCGTATAGTCTGGATTACAGACTATACAAAATTTTGAAATCCTTTGCACTGCGTTTTTATGCTTCTGCTGTCATATGTTGTTTCACATGTTGTATAACATTTTCAACAACACTCTGAAAATACACGCACACACACTGCCACAACTGCTTCCAAAAAGTGCTAGTGAAGATCTTATCTCTGTCAGAAACAATAGTAGATGGTAGGCCATGTAACTTGTAGATTGAGTCCATGAACACTTGAGCAAGCTGAGAAGCTGAGTAAGGGTGGGTAAGAGGGATAAAATGGTTGTATTTGGTAAATCTATCCACAATTACCCAAATAGTACCATGGCCCTTGGATTTTGGCAGTTGTTCAATGAAATCCATTGAAATGTCTTCTCATGCCCTCTCTGGTATGGGTAATGGTTGTAGCAAAACAGGGGATTTGAGTAACTCATGTTTGCAGAGTTGACAAACATGACACTCAGTAACAAAAGTGTAGATATCCCCTTTGAGAGTAGGCCACCAGAACACCATCTTGACCCTATGATAGGTCACATCCACTCCAAAATGGCCCCCATTAGTAGAAGCATGCATATACTCTATGATCTTGGTCCTCAAACCATGAGCAGCTCCCACATATAGTTTGCCCTTAATTGACCAAACCAGCAGAGTAATCCCATAATGACAAGTTGTAAGGATTAGACAACTTCTCATTGATTACTTGGGGCACCATCTGGTCACCTTCATAGCTTTCTTGCAATTCTTCAACCCAAGCAGGTTTGAGTGAAGTGAGAGCAAAGCTAGATCCTTCTTCCCCCTTCTAGAAAGAGCATCAGCAACTATATTCTCTTTCCATTGCCTATACTCAATAGTATAGTCAAATTCCAACAACTTAGTGAGATACTTGTGTTGTAATGGAGTGGAAATCTTTTGCTCCAGTAAGTTCTTCAGACTCTGATGATCAGTCCTGATAATGAATGTAGAGTGAAGTAAGTAACTTCTCCACTTGTCCACTGCCATGATGATGGCCAAAAACTCCTTTTCATAAACTGATAGGCCCAAATTCTTCACACCTAAAGCTTTGCTCAAAAAACCAAAGGCTGATGGTCTTGAATCAAAACAGCACCCAGACCTCCATAACAAGCATCAGTTTCCACTATGAATGGCTTAGTGAAATCTGGTAGTTTAAGTATGGGAGAGCTCACCATTGCTTCTTTCAACTTAGTAAAAGCTTGCCCAACTTCTTCTCCCCATTGAAATTGACCTTTCTTAGTTAATGTAGTAAGTGGTTTAACAATCATACCATATGATTTGATGAATTTCCTGTAGTATCCAATTAAACCTAGAAATCCTCTCAGTGATTTAACTGAATTTGGAATGGGCCAGTCCCTCATCACCTTAAGTTTCTTAGGATCAGCTTGAACACCCTCAGTTGAGATAATGTGGCCCAAATACTCCACTGTTTAGAATCCAAATTCACACTTGGTAGCCTTAGCTAATAGTTGATTATCAACCATCAAGTCAAACGCCTTTCTGAGATGACACTTGTGTGATTCAAGGTCCTTACTGTAAATCAGAATGTCATCAAAAAACATAAGAACAAAATCCCTGAGATAGGCAATAAAGATCTTGTTCATAAAAGTCTGGAATGTAGCAAGAGCATTAGTAAACCCAAATGGCATTACTAAGAACCCATATAACCCTGAGACAGTCATAAATGTTGTCATGTGGACATCAACTGGGCTCATCCTAATCTGGAGATAACCAACCCTCAAATCAATCTTTGAGAATATTTTAGCACCACCAAGCTCATCAAACAACTCATCAATCAAGGGTATAGGGTAACTATCCTTGATTGTGATTGAATTTAGCTTCCTATAGCCAACACAAAACCTCCAACTTCCATCTTTCTTTAATACCAGCAAAACTGGAGATGAGAATGGGTTATTGCTGGGTTGAACGACTCCTTTCTTCAACATTTCAGTAACCATTTTCTCAATTTCTTGTCTTTGAAGATAAGAATATCTATAGGGTTGTTGTTTGATAGCAAAAACACCCTCTTTCAGCTTAATAGAATGGTCAAGTCCCCTATGTGGAGGCAAAGATATGGGCATCTGAAAAATGGTATTGTACCCTCCCAGTATAGGTTCCAAATTCAATGAACCAGCTCCAATTTCCCCAAATTTAATGAATCAGCTCCAAAAAATTACATGTGTGAACAGTGGTGTAACCAGAAGCACAGATGTAAATTTCCAACATCTATGAGCACAGAACATTGTTTCATATCAAATTCGGGTTTCAAATCAAAGGAATCCATTGGAATTAAGAAAACTATAATTGAAAGCAAATGCCAAAAAATTCATTGCAGACCCACAAAAGCCTAAACATATCAACACTACCCAAAGATAACTTCCACTTTGCAGACCCACAAAAGCCCGAATTACTCGTCTTCCCAAATTCTAGGAATGTCAGGCCCAATTCGGGTGAAAACCCGCCCGATTCGTCACTTTCGGACTCAATCGCTTTCATGAATTTGACCTCCGATTCAGGCGACGCGGCCGTCGCAGGCGCCGCCACCTATTTGGACCTCGAGGTTTTGCATTTTTTAGCGTCAATGCTTTTGCCCTCGGCCAAAGTCTAGCAGATTGCCTAAAGCTTAGCGTCGACAGCGGCGTGGAGGGGCTTGTACTCGCCGAACTCGCCTTCGATGTGGGAGCTCCAAGGATTTTATGGATCTGGGATTTAGTGGGGGCACCAAGGGTTTTATGAATCTGGGTCGAGGGTGCATTTAAATTGGGGAGAAGCAGCCCCGTTTGGTAGGTTCGGTGCGGCGACGGAGTGCAAAGCTTCGATGGCGGCGGCAAGAATGAGGGACGATGGAAAGTGGGCCGGTGGGTCTACTAAGGGTAGGGGTGATGAGAGTGGCGTGAATCCATTTTCTGAAATCCATTTTCTAGGGTTAAACCTGACCCGTAAAACCCGACCCATGTGGGCCAAAAATAAAAATAAGAAATACACACGTAGTGGGCCAAAAATAAAGAAGAATGAAAATTAAATGTCATATGGACATTTACCGGTTGACCAACCGGGTTGACCAGGTTTTTAGGATTAAAAAAAAAAAAGTGGAAACATACAGGGGCAATACCATAATCTGATATGTGCAGGACCAATTTTAAAATGGTCCAAAGTTATTGGGCTACAAAAAATTTAATCCCAATTTAGTATCTAAACGTGATTATTGCTTTCGGGGTATACAAAACTAAATGAACTTTATTAAAAGAAAAATAAAAAAAGTGTGGCCACAAGTCAAAATGGGCCTGAGCTGGCCTGGTATATGGGGCAGGTTAGGTTGAGTATTTACGAGCCTGGAGGGGGACATGCCTATTTGGATTGGCCCGCATGGGCCACGGGTTAGGGCAGGTTGGGTTGGCCCTCGGGCTTTTTTTTATAAAAAAATATTTTTTTAAAATAATATCATTCAATTTAATTAAAATACAGAAATATAAATACAAAAATATAATTTATTTCTCACTTACACACTCAACATATAAAAAGCGTTTTATTTATTATGACTATTTTATGAATAATATTGTTTAATCTTTTAGTTTATTGTAAGTTTTGTTTGTTTTTATTAATCATCAAATTATTGTTCATATATATGTTGGTTAAATTTTACACAAACCTCTCATGTGAGACATTTTCATACCATAAAATTAATATCATTACACTTATAAAATGATACTACTCCTCTTATAAACTAATACCTCTAGAGCTCGTTTGGTAGCATGTATATGATTAGATGTGATATGTTAAACCGCGATTCATTATATTATATATATATATATATATATATATATATATATATATTTTGTTTGGTACGCAATAATTATACAAACGATATATTCTATGTGTCTGTTTTGAAACAATTATTTTAGCTTAGAAGCACTTTTTTTTTAAAAAAGTTGGGTCACACCAACTTTTAAAAAAAAAAAGTATTTCTAACTATTCATTTAGAGTTTCAAAACAAGCCTTATATTACATTTGGTAACTTTTATAAATTAATTGATAAAGTCAAGATAGACATTATTACCCTCCATATTTTAACATATTTTACATTTTTACAATTATTAAAAATTGTTCTTATTTGGCATGTCACGTGTTCTCCCTCCCTCCGCACCTTATCCCCCACCAAGTTTCCCACCACCACGAGAGCACATGTACCATTATCTTTTACAAGTGAAATTAGTAAAAAAACTGATTGGTGAAATTTAAGGTTTTTAATATAAGAAAAATAACAAAAACATCTTTCTTACCATCTAGATGAGGGTCTCATCTTCAAAATCCTTCGAAACATTTACAGCAGGTAAAAAACTTCCTCCACATCCAATCCATCTCCTTCATATCCAGCGTCAGCGCATTCCTCAGCCGCACCTCCAATTCCGTCCGATCCTCCCCGTCGAAAAATGGCTGAATCGATAAAAGTTAAAACCCCCAATATTTTCAAATTCGGCAGAATTTTTGGGTTACGTGATTGGCGACGTTTCCGTCGACCTGTTTCCAGCGACAAAGCAGTTTTCAATATCTATGATTGACGTAAGAATTACTGAATTTTCTCAATTGGCGATGAATTTTAGGGCATCGAAGCAATCGGTGTACTGGCAAGGGCAGAGACGGACGTACAGTCCCCAGATCGAGGGCACGTGCCCCCACATTTTAATTTTTCACTACTAATTTTATGTTATATGTAATCAGTAATTCAATATTAGTTTATTAAAGCTCTTGACTATCAAAGCCCGACTGCTATGTTTTTGGGCCAAATTATTTCAATTTGAGGCCCAATTGCCAAATAAAAAATCCCAACTCAGCCCTAATTAATCCCAAAATTATTATAAATTATACTCCCTCTGTCCATGATTTTATTCCCACACTTTTGGGCACATGATTTAAGAAAAAAAGTAGATAAAGTAAAAATATTATGGGGTATTGTGGGGTCGACTTATAACTAAAGTAGTTGTTTGTTAGTAAAATACAATGTCAATTGAAGTAATTAAGTGGTAGTTGGAGAATAAATATAAAGTGTTTGTTTTCATAAAAGGTAAGTGAATAGATTTGGTGGACAAATAAATAAGGAAAGTGAGAATATATTTGGTGGACGGAGGGAGTAATTAATATTAGCCTATAAAAACTCCTGAATATTTTTCTAGGCCCAATTGTATTTGATTGTGTATATATATTAAGATAAATATTTGATAGTGTTAATGAGTCAATCATGCAGATCTATTAATCTAAGAAAACTCCGGTAGATTTCAATTGTAATAGATTTGGATTATCATATAGAAAGTAATATTTAATTTATAGTTGTGTCTTTTTTGTGCCCCCGACATGAAATATTTCTGGATCCATCTCTAGGTAAGGGTAGTAATGCTCGGGGGTGAGGCAGTAGTTGACGGGGACAATGATGGCGAGGAGACAGGCGAATAATTGGGATCTGATATCATTGTCAGGGCATGAATGGCGGAGGAGATGTCATGGAGAAGTAATTATATTTTTAGAGTGAAAATCGGGCCTTCTTTTAAAGGGGGCTTATATGTTTATGCATATAACCTACCAAACATTATATTATGAGTGATTATGTATCTATCACTCACCAATAACTCTTACCAAACGAGGCCCTAGCATTTAATATTATCATCTCAGTTTAAAAGTATTATGATATTAATTTATAATATTAACAAGTTTCACCGAATATCTATTCTAAAATTTATTATAAATAATACATGTAAAAAAACAACAATTTATTAAAAAGGCCAGTGCCCACTAAGTCCCCTACCCGTTATGGGTTGAGTTGGGTTGATTAATTCTCGACCCAAGTCCGCAGTGGATTGGCGCGCCAAAATCCGCAATAATATGAGTTGAAGTGGGTTGTGGACCGGCTTGACCCGCCGGCCCGTTCTGACAGCTCATATCCCAGCCCAAGGGACATAAATGAAAAGGAACGAAAAGGATAGAGAAGCCTAAAAAAAAGGCGCAGGTTATTAGCACCCCTTTTTTTAGGAAATGCACCACCCAGATTAGTGCACCACTCTTTAGATTAATACACTATCAGTGAACTCCCAAAATTACCCTCCTTCTCACCGGTACTCCTTATTCTAATCTTCCTCCTGGAATGAACCGCATACACCTCCACTTAAACGATTGGTTCCAAAAAAAAAAAAACCCTCGAGTTCACCCATGCCACCTCCGTTGTGCGCGGCCTCCGCCTCTGCCATCGCCTCCGCCTGTGCGCCGTCGGTGTTTTGAGCATCGGCCACCGCCAACGCTTCGTGCATCCGCCACCGCTGACACTACATCATCGCTCCTCCTTCCACCCACTCAGTGGCAAGAGGTTAGTACCACTGCTCCTTCTTCCCTTCCCACACGAGATAAGTTATGAAGTTGTTAATTTTTATTTGCCTATTTGAGCAACGATTGAACATACCTTATTTGTTTGTCTTTTTTTCATGAATGTGCCATAACTTGTCTAAAATGAATTGAACATACCTTTTTTTCATTTGAGTGTATAAATACGCTTACTAATGAGAATTAAGCACATCGGTTTGATAAATGAAATTTACGAAATAGTGAATTTAATGACTTAAGTTATGCAGCAACAAGTGTAGTGGTGGGTAAATAGAATATGCAGCTTTGCACATGATGGACGTCCAAAAATTAAGAGTTTCATTACATCTCTTTTGTGTACTGAAAAACCACCATAATGTTGTCCAAAAACTAATATGTGCATAACATTTGTGTGTACTATTTCTTTCTTCATGTGTAGAAAATAATACAAAATTTGTTCCTTTATTACTATATAGCTCAAGAAATATTCAGAACTCAAATAACAAGAACTCTTATTTTGGAAGTAAACTTTCATCAAAACCTTATATCCAATAAACAAAATACTGGTTTATCTTTTTACCATGTTCATTTATGATCTCTTTCATGTCAGCAAAATAACCCCCACTCATCGCATCTTTAATGTCATAATTAACATATAAATGTTGGGTGTTAAGCTTAAGCTTCACAGAATGTTGCCCTTGTATATTATGTTAGGGATATACGTGAAAGTATGCTTTTACGTATAACAGACTAATGTACTCTTATTTACTGAATATAAATCTTTTATTGTTGTTGCTTTAAATATAAATGAATGTTATTTATTTATCGCAAATCATTCAATATTTAGTACATATTACATTGTAGTTAATGTGGTGATACCCGATCACAGAAGATCACATGAACAATTCCTTGTAAATAAGTACATCTTCACAACCTAGATGGAATTGAACACTCCGTTGGTATAGGTCGATGTGTAAATCTCAGATTGGTCTGTCTTGACCAAGGGATTGCATTAGTGCATTCTTATGTGCTGAAGCGGACCTACAGAGAGGATAAATTATCCTGTACTGACTTACGGGATGAAGAATTAGACCTCAGTGGTTGTTGATTTTTAATCTCTGTCTCTTAAATAGGATTGTGTGTGATTAATATTTATTGCTTTGATCTATGTTGGGTATGAAATCAGATCGCGATTCTATACTTTTTATTTTGAGAAATATTATTAATTACATGACAATTGCTAAGATTTAATACAAGAAACGTGTGCGATGAGAGTCTCGTTTGATTTGTCCCCTTGGTGGGCTCAGAAGTTTTATCATACTAAATCTTGCAAGTGGAATTTTTTCCGGTATGGATAATAATGTTGAGCTGACCTTACACCAAGAAAAAAGATATTAATTAATTTATAACGTTCAGTGGCTTAATTAATTAATGGACAAAATAATCTTAAACACGGAAAATAATAACCGGGAGCCATATTATCGTAATATGGATTAAAATGGATAGTGCAATATTAATTTTATAGTGGAACAAATTAATATTAATGGGCTGAATAATATTGTGGCTCAATATTAAAATTCAGAGTCCATTAGAAGGTCCAATCTTGATTCTCCTAAAGGCCTCTCAAGTAGCCCAACAGGAGTCCATTAATGAAAAAGTGATTAAAATAAAAGAAATAATTTGTTGCCTAATTTATCCTATTATTTTCTAAAATTATGTAGGAAAAGAAGAGGAAAGATTTTTTGATTTTCTTGGAAAAAATTTATGGAAGATAAGTATTCTTGGAATACAAAATTATCTTATAAATTCAAGAAATCTAAATCTTGATTCTTTTTCTTGGTAATTTCGAAAATTACCTATAATAAAGAGGAGGAGGTTTTGTTGGGAGATATCTATGGAAAATAGAATATATGAGATATATTCAAGAATGGATCTTGAGAAAATACAAGGAAATTTCCCATAGCCCTAATTTGCTCCAAATTTTCGCTCCCTCTAGTATTATTAGGGGATGAATTTTTCATCCCCAACACAATTTCAGTCTTGGAAAAATTAGAAATCCACAAAGGTGGTGCAACAAATTTTTCTTTTTCTCCTTTATTAAAATTGTTCGTGACCATCCTTCCACTGGATAATCGGACAAAGACTTTTGGGAATACTTGAGAATGTGTTTTGTGTCGATCCATCATCTCAACGGTTGTCTCTACAAGAGGTGTGTTTTATGTAAACTCCTAGCTCCGTATGTGTAGGATTTTACGTGAAATTAATTGTACTCATGTTGTTGTGTTTATTATTTGAATTAATAGGATTAATTCATGCTAGTGATAATTGTTGGTTGAAATTTATATTTAAATTACACCTCGAATAGATCCGGACACACTAATTCCCCAACATATTAAGCTTCACAAAACAAAATTTTAGTTACCATATGGAGTTGAATATATATGTGAATGTTACTGCAAAGAATGTTGGGTATTGAAAAGCTAGGATTTTATTTAGATTTCATGATTAGAGATTAAAGTACCAAATTAAAAACATAGCATTTAATGATAAAATATTTGTGTATTTTTTCAGATAAGAGAGAAAGGGTTGTACCTACAGCTTCAAATAGAAGGAAAAAGACAGAGAATGAAATCAATGTTCCACCAAAGGCTTTTAATAAAAGGAAAAGAAAAAATGTGAATGTAGTTAGTGCATAAATGGAATGAAGATATTGTGACTGTGGATGAAGCGAGTCAACAGGATCATGTTCACGTCCAACTAGGGGACGAGGCAAAACTACTACCAAAACAAGGGGCAGAGTCGGGGGTAGGCGCACGCAAAGTTGATCTGGATTGCTGGTTTCTGTTACTTTTTTTTTAACTGTCGAAAATATTGTGATGGATTTTTATAGTTTTTGTGGATTGTGATGGATTGTCAATGCATTGTGATGGATTTATTGTTGATGCATTGTGATGGATTGTTGATGTATTATGATGGATTTATTGAGATTTTGTGTATTGTTAATGCATTGTGATGGATTTATTGTTGATGCATTGTGATGGATTATTGAGATTTTGTGTATTGTTGATGCATTGTGATGGTTTTTTTCGAAATTATATAGGTTTTTAGAAAATAATTTAGAAAAAGCATATATATTTCGAAAATATATGCCAAAACTTTGTAATATTTTTGAAACTTTAAGCCGAAATTTGATTACAATAGATTACCTTGAAAAATTCGGTGACAATTTTCGAAAATATACATAAATGTCGCCAAAATATTATGAAACTTTTAAATATTTTCGAGAAATATTGCCGATATTATATTTATATTAACTTCCTTGAATATTTCGAGAAAGCATATATATTTCAAAAATATATGACGAAACGTTGTAATATTTTCGAAATTTTAAGCCGAAAGTGTATTACAGTAGGTTACCCTTAAAAGTTCGGTGACAATTTTCGAAAATAACTTAAAACTTCGAAATGAGTTACCGAAATATTTCTCCATTTTCAAATTTTATTTTTGAAAAAACCTCAAAGTTTCGAAAATAGACTCCGAAATTACTTATAAATTTCGGTGAACCAGGTCCGAAAATTTCAAATTTTCGTGACAAGGAAAATAAACACCCGAAATCATAAAAGTGAACCTATTGTCCTACCTAGATGATATTTGTCCAGAATACAATCACATTCATAAAAAAAACTCATATAAATAACGAACATTACAATATGGGGTTGCAATCTAACCTAGTTTTAAACTTGAAAAATATAAACTTACATATGTATATTGGGTATGAGGAGGGATTACCATTCTTGCAATGACAATCACAAACAAACAAATTTCACTAGAATAAACTAACGTTTTTCACTAGAATGTGTTCTTGAGCGATTTTTTTTTATGTGAACGTAAAGTGAAGACTGTTAAGTTCTTAGGGGTGTAGAAGATTGTCCAATTCTTGAGGGTGTATGTAATCATGTGGCAAAAAGCGAAAAGGTTAATTATGTCATTTTATATATATATATATATATATATATATCAACCTAATAATATTGACATGGTGGTGCATTTCCTAAAAAGGGGTGCTAATAACCTGCGCCTAAAAAAAAGCAACAACAGACCACGGCCCAAAAGTCCAATTAAAAGAACCCACAATCAGCCAACAAAAACCACAAACTAACTAAAAAAACATCCCCAACATTAGTAAATACACCTACACAAATTATGTACTACCTAATATGCCCTTCTAAAAAAAATCTGAAATTTCTTTCGTCTCCCTGTTTATGTTATCAGCCTGCAGGCTGCAACCCCTCATTTTGCCCCCTGTTTTTTCAACTGTCCGCCAACCTCCGCCGCCGCTGTCCCGCGCTACCCCACCCCCATCTCTCGAATTCCTGATTTGTCGAAGAGAGATAAAATTGTAGAAATTGCAATTTAATCCCAATGTTTCATACTTTTCTCTTCTATTTGCTTCTACCTTCAACATATTCATTCACATGGTATTGAGAATTTGAGAGCAATTAACAGTTCCATAAATATAAAATTTGTAAGTCTTCCCCAAAATTAGAGCACTAGATATCTAATTTACATGATGAGGATTGAGGGCCCATTTTGAATTCACCTTCTTCTTCTGTAATCAAAGAAAGAAGGTTGAGTAAAATGTGGTGGTCGGGGGTGCGGTGGGTAGGGGAGGGGGGTGTAACAAGTTTGAGAAATTTGGGGTGGGGAGAGGAGGGGGCGTAGCAAGTGGCGGTGGTGGGGGTGAAAGGGAAGTTCGAGAAATTTGGGGAGGAGGGCGGAAGGTTGAGAGAAAATGTGGTGGGGTCAGCGACAAGAGGGGTGCAGAGACCGTAAAATAAAAAAGGAAGTTAAAGGGCATAATAGGTAGTTCATGATATTTGGGGGTGTATTTCCTAATGTTGGGGGTGTCAATAACCGGACCCAAAAAAAAAAGGATACCCAGACGGCCAAAAAACACCAAAGAAGCTCAAAATACAACTTGCTTTTGTTCACGACAGTAATAATTCATGCATTAATGTATAATTGACACATGGCTGATGCAATTTTAGCGATCCCTGGGTAATTTCGAAGAAAAGTAAAATAGAAAGTTACAACCCGCACTTGAAAATAAGTTTCAGTTTTAGAATTCTATTTTGTTCTGTAATTATTTCTAAATAAACCCTCAATTTTAGGGAATAAGATCACCTATTTTAAAATTGATGTTTCATTTTGTATTTTATAATATAGATGAAAGACACGTGAAATAATAAAAATATACAACAAACCACCATACTTTGGGTCCATGTGTTAAAAATACGAAAAGTGAAATAGAGGGATCGAACCGCAATTTAAGCAAATTGAGTGATAAATAAGTTTGCGAATTATTTGGAATTCGACTTGAAAAATCACTACAAAAAATGAGCGTTTTACCGATGGAATTTAGCGATGGTTACAAGAACCGTCGCAAATAGCGACAATTTTTACGACGGTTACGGTCAAATGCTCAAAGTCAACAATTTTAACGACGGTCAAGAGAACCGTCGCAAATAGCGACGGTCAAGAGAACCGTCGAAATATCGACGGTTTTAACTATGGTTTTAGCGACATTTTGGATTAACCCCTTTAGCGACGGATTTAGCGACATTTTTTTTTAATATTTAATATTAATTATGTTTTTTTTTAATGTTTTAGGATTATACTAGGTTTTTTAATTGTTGTTAATGCATCTTACCGTATATTTAATTTATAGTCACTTGGAGAAGAGTTCCACCTGACTGTAGCCAAATCTATTTCAAGGAGTTTACGGTATAAAATTTAATTTATAATATATTTAAATATATATATTGACTAAAAGTAGTACTTGTTTAAATAGAAAAGTAGTACTTGTTTAAATTAAAAGTATTACTTGTTAAATAAAAAATATTACTTAATTAAATAGAAAAGTAGTAGTTGTTAAAATAGAAAAGTAGTACTGGTTTAAATGAAAAGTAGTACTTGTTTAAATGAAAAGTAGTACTTGTTTAAATAAAAAAGTATTATTTGTTTAAATAGAAAAGTAGTACTTGTTTAAATAGAAAAATAGTACTTGGTTAAATGAAAAGTATTACCTGTTTAAATTAAAAGTATTGTTTAAATAATAGAAAGTATTACTTGTTTAAATGAAAGGTATTACTTGTTTAAATGAAAAGTATTACTTGTTAAATGAAAAGTATTACTTGTTTAAATAGAAAAGTAGTAGTTGTTTAAATAGAAAAGTAGTACTTGTTTAAATGAAAAGTAGTACTTGTTTAAATGAAAAATATTACTTGTTTAAATAGAAAAGTATTACTTGTTTAAATAGAAAAGTAGTACTTGTTTAAATGAAAAGTAGTACTTATTTAAATGAAAAGTATTACTTGTTTAAATTAAAAATATTACCTGTTAAAATGAAAAGTAGTACTTGTTTAAATGAAAAGTATTACTTGTTTAAATGAAAAGTATTACTTGTTTAAATAGAAAGTATTATTTGTTTAAATAGAAAAGTAGTACTTGTTTAAATAGAAAAGTAGTACTTGTTTAAATAGAAAAGTAGTACTTGTTTAAATGAAAAGTAGTACTTGTTTAAATAGAAAAGTATTACTTGTTTAAATAGAAAAATATTACTTGTTTAAATAGAAAAGTAGTATTTGGTTAAATTAAAAGTATTAATTGTTTAAATTAAAAGTATTACTTGTTTAAATAATAGAAAATATTACTTGTTTAAATGAAAGGTATTACTTGTTAAATGAAAAGTATTACTTGTTTAAATAGAAAAGTAGTAGTTGTTTAAATGAAAAATAGTACTTGTTTAAATGAAAAGTAGTACTTGTTTAAATGAAAGATATTATTTATTTAAATGAAAGGTATTACTTGTTTAAATGAAAAGTAGTACTTGTTAAAATGAAAAGTATTACTTGTTTATTTAGAAAAATAGTACTTGTTTAAATAGAAAAGTAGTACTTGGATAAATGAAAAGTATTACTTCTTTAAATTAAAAGTATTACTTGTTTAAATAGAAAATATTACTTGTTTAAATGAAAAGTAGTACTTGTTTAAATAGAAAGTATTACTTGTTTAAATAGAAAGTAGTACTTGTTTAAGTGTATAGTAATACTTTTTTTAAATAGAAAGTAGTATTTATTTTTAAAAAAATGAATTTTTAGGACATATACAATTTTAAAATAATATAATAATTTATTTATAGTTTAAAAAGTAAAAAATATATATAATTATTATTTTAAAGATTATTAGATAGTTAAATTAAACAAATGAAATAATTTTTTTTTTTTAAAAGTGTAAAAAAAATGAATTAAAAATAAATAAATAAAATATAATTTTAATGTAATACAATTTAATTTAAATTTATAAATAAATAAAAATTATAATTATTATATTAAAATGTGGTTAAATCATTAAATTAGATAATTGAAATAAAGGATTTAAAAAATTTAAAAAAAAAAATTTTTAGGACATATAGAATTAATTTCATTAAGTAAACGCAAGAAAACAAGTGCCCGAACGGATTGATCCCCGCTCAGTGGTGGCTTATATATGAGATGCTTGGTGTTTGGGTTTGAGATAGTCCGTGGTTTGGGTGGTTCGGTGCCCACCCAGGCGCCCCTTGGGCTCGGGTTCAAACCATCGTGAGCCATTTTTTTTGTAAATTCACGCTTTAGTGACGAATAAATTCACGCTTTAGTGACGGTTTTAGCGACGGATATAATTTTTTTAAAAAAATTACAAATTAAAAAAAAACCGTCGCTAATACCGTCACTAAATCCAAGCGACGGTCATAAAAAAACCGTCGCTACAATTAGCGACGGTCATAAAAAAACCGTCGCTACAATTAGCGACGCTCGATTCAACGACGGATTTTTTTCCGTCGCAAAACGGTCGCTAATGCCGTTAGCAACGGTTTTTTCCGTCGCTAAAACCGTCATTAAAACCCGTCTCTTTTGTAGTGGATATTTATGTGAGCTCATTTATTTTTATACTTAATTGATGGATAATTTAATTTAGAATTAATGTTATTATTAAACTCTTTTAATAAGCTCGTATATGTTCGATTATGCTCGAAAAAGATCATGAGTATATAATAACAATAAAGCTCGAGTTTGACTCGATAATAAATTAATCAAGCTCGATCATTCTAATGTCTGACTTGGCTCGACACGGTTACACCCCTTACATTTACTTCACTTACAAAGAAATTTAACTTGTATCTTATCATAAATCAACACATATTAGATACTCCATCCGTCCACCAATCTTATGCACACTTGTCTTATTTGTCAGTTCACCAATCTTATGCACACTCCATTTATGGAAAAATATATTTTATTTTTATCTCTCAATCATCATTTAATTACTTCAAATGTCATTGTACTTTCACTCACAACTAACCACTTTATTAATAAATAAATCCCACAATACTCCATAATACCCTTACTTTATCTATTTTTTTCTTAAAACATGTGTCAAAAACATCAAGCATAAGATTGGTGGACGGAGGGAGTATCATAGAAGTATATATCTTATAACTTGACTCTACATGTTTGATGGATAGGAATAAATATATTTCATATTAGCAATTACCTAAAAATTCTCATATATAATTTGACAAATTCTTGTATAAAAGTTTTGACACATGACACTTCAAAAACATAATTACCCATCTGCTCAATTTTACAATTATGAGCCCTTTTAAATATATGTATAAATAATTCCTACCTAATCACCATACTGCCATCCTCTCCAACGGCGGAGACAAATGAGATGACTGGAAATGAGAATTGGTGGAATTACAAATTAGTAAGGTTATCAATAGTATTCAGTGTCAAGAAAGTGTTAGTTTTAATTTACATACCTCATTTTCGAAAATCAAACTTCTAAGGTTAAGTTGATGAGACACATTTGTATAAGACGATCTCACGGTGAGATAATGTATAATTTGGACATTGATGATTTAACATTTTGGGAGAAGTGGACGTTGATTTGTCTTAGAATGTAGTCGGTCTCATGTTTGAGACATATTTATGATTTAAAACCTTATGAAAGCAAAATATTCATTTTCCACATTATTTGTTTGTGAAGATTTCAATAAGATTCTTTTATTGTTTGATAAGTTCGCAAGTCCTTTTTTATGTCATAATTTTAATTCACGCTTTTTAATGTTAAATATTCAAGTATTTTACAAAAAATCTATTATAATGAAAATTGGGGAGTTAATTTTTGTCTAAATTTGTCGAAAAACTGCACAATTTTATGCACATGAAGAAAGAATGTCTCCGAACATTAGATCTATCGTGATGTGCAGATGCATAACTTGCATAAAGTAGGGTCCCATTTGGCTAGTGAGAGAACTCATAATTCTAATTTGTTAATATGGCTTTGACGTTCATTAATTTGGCGATTGTTTGAGTTGCTTATGTACCAAAACAGCATGAGGTAAGTTGGCAGAATTTATAGCTGTATTTTTAAATACTAGTATGCAAAGTCAATAAGAATTATGATGATTTTTTATTTTTTTTTGAGCGCCAGAATTATGATGACTTAAGAAAATTAAAATGAAAGATGTTAGAACTTTAGAAACCTAAGTAATATCACTACATTGGGTAAAGTGCAGGTCTCTTGTGCATCAAATGTGCTGGGTAATTTAATTGTATTTTTTAAACATATAACTTGTTGTATTGAAATATACAATTTGTTTACATTTATATATGTAACTTGTGTCAATAGAAACAAATTACATGTTTCAGTATAAAAAAAATGCACGTTTCAACAAATAAATTGTTTGTTTTAAAAATATACTTAAATTGTATAGTGCACTCAGTGCATATAAAACAGTCATTTTGTATACAATGAAGAAAAATCAAGATTTATATTAAAGCATATAAAAGGTCAACTGGTCATTTTCAGTTAATATATTGTATATTTGGATAAATATTAATATGAAATAAAACTGATAACAATTATTCTTGATTGGGCCATGGAGATAATTTGGCTCCATTAACAAGGATGTTTCCTATCTCTTTCTTTGTGCTGAAAGGAACAAAGGTTCCTTCCTGATTTGTCTATAAAAGTGATGCCATGCCAATGCTAAATACAAGCTTATCCTGATGAAAGAATTCAAAGAACAATAAAGTTGCATTGTTCTTGCCTCATGAGACTTGCAACGTCCAATTAATCAATAATCCCAAAATTAGCCTCACATGACATCATCAAATGGTAGTAAATCAGGTTAATTGAAAACCCCACAAGGATTGACTAAAGGCTTAAGATTTAAAAATATGTTATTTTCTAGGTTTTAGGTTCAAAGCTCCCCTTAGGAGTGATCGATCAACTCTTGAGATGAGTCAGATTATACAGAATTTTGCTCTGTCTTGAATTGGAGTCGCCACTAATGGATGATGGGTTCTAATATATACATGAATTATACCACTTTTATACAAAAAATTTATCATTATTTAAAAAAATAAAAATGTTTAAATAGTAATATTTTTTATTAATAATAGTATGTTTGGACAATATCATTAGCTATTAAGAAAATAAAATCAATATTGTTTACAGTAATTTTTTTTTCATATGAACAAAATAAATAAAATAAAATAGAATTTAAGACATTGGAATTTGAGATAAACAAAAATAATACTTCTTGGAGAGTGTATTTACAGTATAAGAACATTTAATATCTCCGTTGCACACCAAGTTTTACATTTGAGATTGACACATATTTTAAGGAATATAATATTAAATATTTTTTTAAAGTATTAAATATATTATTAATTGGTGAGATGTGTAAGAAAAATAAAAAGATGGAAAAAAAAGAGAAGGTGTGTGTATTTTAACGTTAATTGGGTGACAATTGGTGTAATTTTGAGTAAAAATATGGGATAATTATTATGAAAAGTAGAGTCACAATTTGACAAAAAAGAAAATGTAAAATTTACGTTGTGACACCAAAAATCACAAAATGTAAAAGTTACCGTGAGACGGAGAGAGTATATGCAATTTTATACTGTGTAATATTCAATAAATATTAGAATAAAAGATTTTATAAGTAAAAAAAGTTACCAGTCAAAATCGGGTTATATAAAATAATACTCTCTCTCATTCTTTTTAAATGTCGTTTTAACATTTTAAAATATTTATATAATAAATCTCATTCTAATATTTTCTCCATTCATTCTAAAATATTCTAATATTGTCAAAATGAGCCGGGCCCGTTGGGCTGGCCCGAGCCCGCCTGAGTTTGAAGAGGGTTGGATTGAGTATTTATTGACCCGTTTAAAAATGGGCCCAAACGGGCTGCGAACTGAAGTGGGTCAGATTGGGTTGGGGCGGGTTGGCCCGCGGGCTGGGGTGTAATTTTTTTTTTTAATTTTATTATTATTATTTACCAACACAAAATTTTAAAAAAAAAATCAACTTATCCAACTCAACGAGTTACTAACACTCAAGGGAAACAGAAGCTTCAAAAACAAAGAAACTCTAGAAATTAAATTAACAAAGCCGATGCGCAGCTTCACGAAAGTGTTTGTGTATTTAAACTTATGCTTATGAACTATAATTGCTATTTTAAGACTATATTTTATGTTGAATAACTTTGATATGCACTTTTATTTATTAAAACTATTTTTGTGGACATTGTTTACATATTTAAAATTTATTATAAGTACACGTGAAAAAAATTATATTTTATAAAAAAAAATATGTGGGTTGGCCCGCTAAGCCCGCTATCAGCTACAGATTGAGTTGAGTTGACTAATTTTCGGCCCAAGCCTGCAGTGAATTGGCCCACCAAACATGGTTTGGGCCCACAATTCAAATCAGCCCCTTTTTCCATTTTCCACGGGAGCAAAATATTCAACTCACTGCTTGTATCTCCCTCAACAATTTACGGTCTTGTGCATGCTGTTTTACTGGCAGTGCACGACACTGCATTGAGATATTGTACCACATGTTGTAGTGTGTTGTGCAACGAGATATTGTACCACATGTTATAGTGTATTATAATGTACAATATATTACATCAGATAGTACAATACCCCACTGCATGCAGTGTTGTGACTGTCTAAGAAGTGAGCTAACAAAAAAAAATCGATTTACCAAGGTGTAAGGTACAATTACATGCACATGAAAATTGTACCATGGTTGCTGATGCTCTTATTGTTTTATTAAAGTGAGCATAGAGAAGGACACATAACCGAGAACAAAGAAAGAGCATTATGGCCGCTGCTCAATAACGTAATGACTCCACGCCCCTACTTTTGCTTTTTTGGAGTCTTTTCTTTCAAGATTTCTAAATAAACCCTATGCAACTTACCTCAAACGAATGGGAGCAAACATGTGGGGTTCGATTTTTTTTTTATTTGAGTTTTAAAGAAGTGTTTCTACATAGGAAAATAAATAACATATAAAAGGTTATGATCCTAAAGCTTAAAAAAATTGTAAATACCTTTCCTAAATTTAATATGAAGTTTTACTGATTTGAAACTTGTAGTATATTGTTTTTTTACAAAAATTTATATGAGACCGTTTTATATATGAGACATGATACCATTAACACAAATTAATCAACATTTATCTTTTTTAAAGTGTTAAAGTATTATACTCTCCTGTGAAACTTATTCATACTATAAAATTGATATTGTTACACTTATAAATAATTATCACCACTTTTATAAATTAATGCCAATAGTATTAATACTATTTGTATTAATTAATAAGTTTATAAGTGCACTGACATGAGTTAATAGCACAAACACTCCTGTGAAATTTATTCATAGTATAAAACTGATATCATTACATTTATAAAATTATATTATTACTCTTATAAAATAATACTAATATTATTTAATATTATGATATTAATTATAAGTATAATAATATCAATTAATTAGTGCAATGGTATAATTTGTAAATGTAATAGTATAAATTTCATATTATGAATAAATTTCATTGTAATTATTTCAAATTATTTTCTAACAACAAATTTTGTCAGTCTCGAGTGACTAATCACAAAAGAATGATAAAATTTTGTGTAATAATTATACATATAATAATGATAGAGTTCATGTATAGATCTGATTCACAGGATTATTACTCCAAAAGAATATCTTTTATTATTATAATCCCATGTAATTTTTTGAATATTGCAATGGACACAATTATTTGTATGTGGGGTGCACCGAAAATGACTGAAAATAATCAAAATCAATAATAAAATGAATAATTGAGGCTTGTGTCAAATACAATTTCCTTAAAATAATTATGTCCTTCACTCTCGGTGCTAGTGAGTCGTATGACACTTGTCTCTCAAGATACAACGATTGAAAACAACGATATTAATTAGCACTCTATCTTACTTTCAAACTGAAAAATGCTCAATATTATCACCGGAATACGAAATAAATCAAAGAGCAAATGAAAGCAGCATTGTATTAGCAATTCCTGGAAACAATATTTGTGTATATCTCCAAAGTGTGTGAATTGCTTCATGTCCTTTGAGTTGCACCTGAAGTGCTACTTATAGCCTCAAAAGAAACGGACTCAGGAGTCTGGTCATAATGGCCCGAAAACCAAAACCACCATTAATTCTGATTTTGAAGTTTTAAACGTTTTGTAACCCTTTGTAACCACATGAACTTTATTCAGGTTTCCAAACCCTAAAGGTGCACAGAAACGTTCGATTTCAATGCATGGAAAAAAAATCGTTACACGTTTTTATTTCAATGGAAAAAATGTTACACGTTTTAAATTCAAAAAAATAAAATGAGACGTGAAAGTTCTTTTGTTAGTCCGCCACCAAATCGGCGCAACATTCGTATACGCAGATTACACTTACACACAAAATCGGGATTCGAAAGCTAAATCTTGCACCCTATTGCAAATTGTTTATATAATTCTTTTTGGGCTTTTGCAATCCGAATAAGGGAAAGGTAGGGTGCAAATCAAGGTTGAACGTGTTGTTAGTTGTTACAATTAATAAACAAAAAATAAAGGGATTAAATTTTGTATCGTTTGAAATTGATCCCGATTATTTTGACTTTTTTATTTTGGTCCTGTAAGTTTCTTAAAATTTTGAAATTGGTCACTTTCACTTTTGCAAAGAAAGCTTCACAAGAAATTAACACCACATATGTAATTATTTTATTTTTCTCTTTAATTTCGAAGCGCCACTTAAACTTTTTTAATCCTAATAATTTTGGACTGGTTTTAGATCGGGTTTAAAACAATTTGTGTATTAAAAGACAAAACGAACCAGGTCGATTTACTGGGTCTAAACTAACCCAAAAATAAAATAAAAAAATTAAATCAATAAACACAGAAAACCACTATCCCTTCCTAAAAAAGTACGAAAAAAAAGTCCCGACATAAATTATTTGGATTAAAAAAATTTAGGTGACATTTCGAAATTAACGGAAAAAATAAAATAATTACATAAGAGACGATTACCTGTTTGGTGACCTGCTACAACAAGTTAAATGATCAATTTCAAAATTTTTAATAACTTACAGAACCAGAATCAAAAAGTCAAAACAATCGAGATCAATTTCAAAATGAAACAAAATTACATGACAACAAAAAATTTAAATCCAAAAATAAATATAGGGAGAATGCAACGTAAAACGCAGCACGTGATCTCTGATTCACTATTATCCTTTCCTCTATTCTTTTTGGGGTAGAGCGCCTCTATTATTTTTATTATCATTGTCATTTTTCTTTCAGTAATAAACAAAAGAACGACTGAAAAGAGCCACTCGTCCTTTACTTCACAAAATGTCGACATACATACTTGTTATAAAATGGAAATTTAATTATGACTTGTGTCCAATTATCATGTGACAAAACTCCAAATTTTTTTAATTTTAATAATTCTCCGTTTTCCTTTCTGCACAAATCAGAGATGATGTCCAATTATTGGCGTTATATGGAAAAAAAATACTTATTGGCGGATAACAATTTGGAATTCTCTCCCTTTTAATTAGGAAATAATTTGTCGTTAATTGGAAATAACGATGTCCGTGCACCCCCGCCGTGACACACGCCTGCTCACAGCTCCCACACACACGGCGTTGTTGGCGTGAGCCTTGGCGCTCATTTCGTCACCGCCCCGTCACCTTTACTTGCCTCGTTGTCATCTTTAATTAATAAATATGATGTGGTATTCCTAAATCAACAATGCCTCAGCTCCACTGCCACACTTTAGACCTGTGTTGCATGGGTGCGGGGGCGATGCTATACGGATACGGAGATACAGATTTTTTAAAAATTAAGGGTGCAATTCGATAAGAATACGTCTACTTATTTATTATTTTATTATATATAATATCTGTAAAATATATAAAAATATTAATTCATATACCATCATCAATTCATATACCATCATAAATTCAACGTATAAGTATAATAAAGTTTTCAATCCAATTAAAAATTTAAAACAAGTCACATCTTCTGTTCGTGACTTTGAGTTGAAAAGGTAAGTTATAATTAATATTTTCTATTAAAAGTTTTTTTTTCTTATTTTAAATTTTGTGGGTTAATAAGGTAATTAAGCTTTTTTATTTTAAGTTTTAAATTTCCTCCATAATTTTTTTTAAAAAAAATGACTCCAGACGCACTGAATTCGCACCAAACACACTCGGTGCACGTATTCCTTATTTTTTTTTTCAAAATTCGCCACGTGGCGCACCGGGTGCGAATCCCACGCGAATCGCACCCACACCCACCAAGTATCCAATACTACATTTTAGTATTTTTTGGAGAATCCGTGCATTAGAGTTTTAGACTTTGGTAATAGGAAATATGGAAATCCCTCTTTGTGGGACCCATTTAAATTCCTTGTTGACCATTGGTGAGTTCGGATGGTGTGCAAATTTTCATTTATTTTTTTATATTTGTATTATTTTATTGTTGATGATTCGGATGGGGACTTCAAGAAAATAATTAGTACTATTATTTGGTGGGAAGGGAATAACATTCCTACATCATCTTTTCCTAGATATATTGGAAACCAAATTCAATGAAATACTATTTTTATTAAAATACAATAATATAAAGATAAAAAAAAAAAGGCTCTATAATGTTCATCTGCTGATTTGTTAACTAATAAAACATTGTACCATTGTATACATAATCTCTCACTATAATTATAACAAAGTGTGTTTGATCAAATTCATCTAAAGGGATTTTTAAGATTATTCTTGGACCATCTCCAACCCTTAGGGTAAATTTGCTACCAAATTATCAATTTGCCATTAAATTTAATTCAAACAAAAAATTATCTGCAACCATTCAACTTAAATTTTAATTTAATGATCCAGCAATTTGATAATCTGTGAGGCAGCGCTAGAGAGTGATTTGGTGGCAAAATGGTGTTTGCCTTCCGCCCTTAGAGGTGACCTTAAAATTTTAGAAATAAGAAAATTTTATTTTAAAAATTAGTATTGAATGTCAGATAAAATTATAAAACAAGCATTTAAAATCGCCTAACTCATTTTAATATTTTATTTTATATTTCATTACCTTTAAAAATTGACATCTGTCATTAACAATAATTTAAGATTAATTTTACATAAAATTTCATCTCCACTTATTTTTCAATTTTGTTTATGCTACCCTCTAGGGTAGTGCCACGTAATCTTTCAATATATCATATATTTACAGTATAATACATTAAACTAAATACACATTATTACTCACTGAATTTTTTTATGTTAACATTTTTCCATCTCCATCCACCATCCACCATCCTAACCAAACATTTTAATTAATTGTTTTAGAATTCAACACAGGACTCTGAGAGTTATTACTATTTAAGATATTTTTAATAATTTTAAGAGTAAATTACGAAGAAATAAAATTAATTTTACTCAACAAAGAGCTGGTCTCGGGATTGAAAGTAAATCGCGACCAGTGTTCATTGGTGGGATTAAATCTGGAGGAGGAAATATTGTTCATCTTTGATGACTCTCTCGGCTACCGTACAAGGAGAGTCCTTTTTACTTATATGCAAGAGTACAAAAGTCAAAAATCGGTAGTCGAACGAATTTGGACAGCCCAGCGCCTAGACCATCTAGGCGGGGACTAGTAGGAGATTAGTCGATTCGATTTTATTTTATTTATTTATTTCATCTAAATGAGTTTTATTTTACTACTTATCGATATCTTATAACAAAAATACACTTCAAAATTAATTAACAAATTCATTATACAACCGTCTAAATCAAGATAACAATTGAATACCCTTTCTTATATCCATTATCCATTATAGAGTATAAGAAAATTAATTTAACATAAAAAAATAAAATAAATTTGTGCTTTGGAATTTTAGTGTAGTGGAAATTATCAATCTTTGTCTTATCATCAATTTATTTTAAGAACAAAGTCTCTCAATATCAAATAATACCTCAGTGTTGAACATCTTCCTCCCGACTTAGCCGTCTAGCTCCCGACTCGATCGCGTAGGCAGCGCCTAGGCAAAATCGGGTCGGCCGATGACCGCCTAGCGCCTAGGAGCCTTCTAGGCGGCCTCCTAGATCGATTTTTGTATCACTGCGTATATGGGAGCAAAAATAGAAAGCACACACAGGCAGAATTCAGACTGGGACTATGTGGTGAGAAAATTTTAAAATAGATCGAGAAAATGGAAAAGCTTGAATATCTCCGTCAGGGGTATACTCACGTTGATTAACTCGGTCCTGTCGTCCTTACCTGTCTATCTCTTTTCTATCTATCGTGCTTCTAACTCGGTCCCATCGTCCTTATCTAGACTTCGTTATCCCAATGGTGTTTGCCCTATTTTCTACTCCGATTACACATATATAACAATTACATATTATACTGATAATCTAGCTAGAATTAATTAAAAGAAATATTCGGATGATCAAACCTAATAATCCAATTAATTAAACATGCAAATATTTGATTGACCAAACCTAATAATCCAATTAATTAAACATGCAAAGCATAAGATTAAATAACGAAGAAAACAAGTAAAGCAAGAATAACGTTACGACTTAATTAAACATCAAAATCATTTAGGGTTCGACTTCTCCTCAAGTTAGAATATAAAATTAACCACTAAACGTGACTAATAAAAATAAATAAAAATAAAGTAAAGCATCTTCCAAAATCCTACAAACAAAATAAGCAAACTAAAGTATCGTAACTCTCAATTCTCTCCAATGTTCATCTATGAATTTCCCAAGGGAGTGGTGCTTTATATGGTGCTCAAGAATCCATCAATCTTGCAAAATAAATGCTCCTCATTCATGGCCTCCTCGATTTTAGCTCACATTGTCAATTCTTTGGTCATTAGTAATATTTTATATCGATTTCTTGCTTAATTAATTTGCAAATAACACTGATTCCCCACAGTTTGCACCTTTCTGTGGTTTGGTCCATACACAACTTGCATCCAATCCGTCAATTTATCTCAAGTGAATAAAAAGACTTCAAAATAGCCTAAATCTCATAGAAAACACAAAATTACAGTAATTGAGACCAAGATAACATAAGTCGAGTAAAAGTAAAAAAATAGTAAATTAATAACCACAAAACACAAAATAACTCACTAAACTCGACTTATCATTCTGTCTTAATTAACCAATTGGTTCAACATGTACCCACTTAAACTTGGCCTTGCAGACTAATGGAGATGGAAATGAGAATCAATAAATGGGCAATATACAACAAAAGGAGCCTACAATCGACTCCTTAAGCAAAAGTTCGCAACCAAAGATATCGAAAAGGAAGAATTCAAGCTAACTTGGAATAAATTAGCGTCAACCAAAGTCGGAATTCACGCTTGGAGAGTGTTATGGGAAAATTTTCAACAAAATTAATTAATAATAGATTAATTTAGAATTAATTATTATTAATGTTTAATTAAATTGGATTTAATTAAATATGAATTCCCAATAATAATATATGGAATATTATTATAGGATTTAATATATATGGAATCAAATCGTAGAAATTTAACATATATGGGAATTAAATCCGTAGAGATTTTATATGTGGGAAATAAATCTTAGAGATTTATTTAAATCTCTGCTTGGATTGGCGTGGCTGTCCCCCTTTGCTAGTGGAGACGATAAAGATTAGGGATTTTATTTCCTAATCAGGTTAGCTTAAAATTTAAGATGGACATTTCATATATATATGAGCTCTTGGGAATTCACAAACAGCGTTAATTCATATTTCTCCATAAATTCTAGAATAGGAATTTTCCTAGCAAATTCCGTCTCAGATTCAACGCTAGTAAATCTGTGCAAGTCCGTGAACGGGGATTACGTGGATATCATAGTAGAGAAATATGTGTACGATTTACTGTAAGATTTCTCTTTATGTTTATACGTATTCAAATATGCAATTACGTGTTCGTTGTTGGTGAACTATTTATTTCCGCTGCGCATATATTACGTGTTTACGTGCCTCTAAATACCAACAGTGGTATCAGAGCTTTAGACTCTTTGTTTTAATTGCATAATTGAATTGGATTTTGAATAAAATTGAAATTTTTTATTCAACTTTGGGCACGGTCGTTTATTTGATAAACTGGATCGCACCCTTATTTGTTTTGCACGGGTCATCTTCTTCGAGCAAAACCCCTAAATCGATTTCTAGGGCTTTCTCTAGGAGAAGGCTACCACTGCTCCACCTCATTCACGCGGCCGCGATGCTACGCCGTGTCGCTCGAGGCCGACGCTAGACGCCATGGCCTCGCGATGCGTACGGGAGCTCGTGACTCACGCCGCGTGATTTCTCCATCAATTTTGCTATGCCATTGTTCTTCGTGTCTTTTTGAGGCGGTGCGCCCCTTGACGTGAGTCGAGGCGGCACGCCACCGAAATCGACACGAATTAGTGGCGGCGCGCCGCCGATTTGATCGTCTTCTTTGCGATTCTGGTTTGGAACCAGTTCGCTTGGGTTCGCGGCTCCACGCGCGACCCATCGTCTTCGACGCGCAATCCCTTGAACATGACGGCGAGTCGCCCGTGCGCTGAGGCGGCGGTGGAAACTCGAGTCGGACCCCGACTTCGATTTCTCGACGCGGTCGCCCTTCCATTTTTCTGGTTTCTGGTTTCCGATGGTTTTCTGTGGTTTCCAGTTTCTGTTTTGGGTTGTTGCTTGATTAACGATTATACTCATACTATTTTTTCGTGCGATTTTGATTTCGATTGCTTCTAGAATTCGACGTTTCTGAGAATCATCATTTTTCAGTCTTGTGTGTTAGTGATTTCGTTCGTTTGGGTTCTGTCCTTGTACTGATTTTGCTATTCAATTGGATTGAATGATGAAATTTTGACAATATTGACTGTTCAATAGACTAATTGGTTATTCCTGATGAACCGAAGTTGAAATTGTTGGTATCGGATGTCCCGATTGACGGAGGTTTCCGGGTAGAGATGAGGAAGGGGCCGTCTTGCAAATTGGATTTCTAGCGGACCCCTCTGTGCAAAGTTTTAGAAATTGCACTTGAGTCCTTGCAAACAAATAATTAAAATCTTTTTTTTAATTAATTAAGATTAATTTAAAAACCTGAAATAAAAAAATTGATTTTATTTTATAATTAATTGGATTAATTATTAATTTTAAGAATCGTGAATTGAATTTAAAATTGGATTTTAAAGTTCGGTTTCTAAAAGGATTATTAAAATCCCACTTGTTAACCTGTTTTAAAATTTTATTAATGCCTTTTACGTCCGCATTATAATTGTTTGGGTAGGCATACCAATAATTATTAATCAGATAATCGTTTGGGTAGAGATTCGTATACCATATAAATCTTTAGTCCGTGTAAATCATGTTTGGGTAAGAGGGCCAATAATTCTTCAAATGTGATGTAGATTAACATGTTGGATCTCGATTAAGAATTAATACCCCGCTTTTAAAGCGTTCCTCACTAAAAATATAGTTTTTTCATTAATTTGATAAGATGTCTTCCATCAAAATTAAAAAGAAACCTGATATTTCGTTCAATGAAGTCTTAAAGACCCTCGCCTTTTTGCTCTGATCTACATTTAATCTTTACTTTTATAGGGACATAATGTCGCCAAACGATGGTTGTAAACCAACTTAACTTTGTTCTGTTAGCCCTCACGGGGAACAAAGGGTAAGGACATCGGTCAACTAGGTTCAACAAACTAGGAATTGCGGTTTAAGAATTGGTTTGAGACCTCCACTGTTGGGATTATCTTTGGAAAGTATTTTTTACTTTTGTATAATCAAACCTGAATTCTGTCTTATTTATGAAATAAATTATTTATCATTTGATCTTTAAATATCATTGAATGTTACATATATTTATTGCATAACCTGCTTCAATAAATAGTATGTGTTACATTGTAGTTAATTTAGTGATACCGGATCATCACGAAAGATTAAATTAACGGTTTCTTGTAACTAAAAAGACACCATTCACGACCTAGATGGAAATGAACAATCCATCGTGAAAGGTTGAAGTGTAAAGCTCGAGATTGACTTGTCTTGATCAAGAGATTACACTTTAGTGCATGTTTAGTCTTATTTGAATAGGACCTCTGAGGAGGACAAATTCTTCGTAATCCCAACTAGGAAGAATTAGACCTCCGATGGTTCGTTATTTCTTAATCTTCGCCCCTTAAATAGGATGGTGTGTGGTTAGTAATTATTGCTTTTTGACTTATTACGGGTAGAGAATCAACGAGATTCAATACTTTATATCTTGGGCAATATTATTGGTCACATCGCGATTGCTAAGATTTAATAGGAGAATCGCAAAGAAATCTGACATTTCGACGATTTGCCCTTGGGAGGTTCATAAGTTTTATCATACCAAATCTTTGCAGTGGAACTAGTTTCAAAGATGGATAATAATGTTGAACCGCTTCTTTACTAATGATAAAAGATTTTAATTAATGGAAAAAGCTATTTCATGGGCTTGAATTAATTAATGGGCTAGATAATATTAAACACACGGAAATAATAACCGGAGTCATATTAAGCGTAATATGGGTTAAGATGGATAGTCTGATATTAATTATGTAGTGGGATTAATTAATATTTATGGGCTTGAATAATATTGTGACTCAATATTGATAATTCAAGATCCATTGGAGTCCAATCTTAATTCTCCTAAAGGCCCCTCAAGTAATTTTAACATAAAGTCAATAACCTAAAAATGTGTTTAAAAATAAAATAAATTTTGTTGCTATTTTTCCTCATTTTTTTGAAAAATATGAATAAAAGGGGAGAAAGATTTTCTTTGAATTTTGTTATGGAATGAAGATATGTATTCTTGGAATACAAGATTATCTCATTAAATTCAAGAAATCTCCCACTTGGTTATTTATATGAAGATTTCGAAAAACATAGAAAAAGAAGGAAAAGAAAGATTTTCTTGAAAATATATTATAGAAGATATGTATTCTTGGAATACAAGAATATCTCATAAATTCAAGAAGATCCAAATCTTGGAATCTTTATCCCTAAATTTTCGAAAATACCATAACAAAAGGAAGTTGGGATTTTTTGTGGAATATTTTAAATATGGAGAAAAGAATATAGTGGATATATTTAAGATTTCTTGAAGATCAAGAAAAAGATTTTCCCATCTTATTCATGCACAAAATTTCAACCAACGCCCCTCTATAAATAGGGGATGAATGTTTCATTCCCAAGTACAATTCCATGTGCTGGAAAAATTAGTAAATCGAAAAAGGTGGTGCAACAAATTTTATTTTCCTTTTTGTTAATTGTTCGAAAGCTTCCTTCCAATTGATTAATGACGAAAGGACTAGGGAATACTTGGAAAGGCTTTTTGGTGTGTTTTTATCGACGAGATCATTGCCACTCCAAGAGGTTAGTTCACGTAAACCCGTAGCAATTCTGCATGCGTAGGATTTATGTGAACTGTTTATATGCATGATTTGTTGTTGAATTATTATTTGACTTAATATAGGATTAATTCATGCTAGTAATAATTGTTAGAATTAAATTTGTATTTAAATATTCATTCCGAATAGATCCGTGCAATTAATTCCCCAACAACTAGTATCAGAGCCTCGGTTTCGGGCTCTGAATTTTAAATTATAATTTAATTCGTTTTCATTAAATTTGAAATTGGATAGTAGAACTGCTAGATTTTTTTTGCAGGTATCCAATTGTCATGGAATTTAATGTGTTTATTTATGCATGCATATAAATTGTGGTTTTTTAATTCGATTCGTTCGAATTCGTTTTGCCTCGTGAGAAAATCCACGAGTAGATTAGGATTTGTTTGATTTGATCAATGTAATAGACTAGTTTAGATCTACGTTTATTTATTTTTTGTAAATAAATTGAAACCGGATCATGAGCCAAGACGAAGACGATGAATTAAAGACAAATGGATCCAGAATCCCGGCGGGCGCCGCCGGGCGCTGGGCAAGGCCGAGGGCTCTACTGAAAGGAGATCGCGTCGATCAAGACGCTGCGCCAAGAAGACCGCGGCGCGACGGGGGGCAAAAACACAAGGAGGCGCCACGGATGACGCGGGCGAAAGCAAGACGCGAGGCGGACGCAAGATGGATCAAGCAGCCGAATGCGCTGGTTTACCGAGATCCGGCCGAGGGTCGCCGAACAGGACACACCCGCCAGCGACGGCGCCGGGCGCTAGCGCTGGCCGACGCCACCGACACGGCAAAGGAGTGCTAGCGGGGTACCCACCATGAGCTGGTCGATGACGCATTTTTGACGTGGCTTAACCTTTTCGAGACTAATGACGAAGGCAAAGAAGACGATTTCGAGATCAAGATACGACAAAATTAACCACGCATAATCGGATATATACGTGCCCAATGTTTTAATTTTGTCTTTGATGTTTATGCATTATTTTATGCTTATTTAAATTGTGTTTAAATTTATGATGCATGAGAAAACGTTTTGAAAAAATCTCACTTTCGAAAATTACTAAGTATGCTTAAACAATTAATTGACAATTTTATTCCTGATAATAAAATTGAATTAATTTTGACCTCCATGATTTATTTATTTGTGAATTCTTTTGGAGAAATTCCCCACGGACGGTCAAAAGATAGCTTTTCACGTGAATAAATTCCAAATGGATGATTGTGGATTATTACTTAGTGGCGATTTATGACCCTCCCCACGAGGTTCGCTCAAAAGCGAAATAATAATTATGTATTTAATCATGGTTATTACTTAGGTATAAAATTGATATGCATATACTTCCCCAAGTCCCCGCCAATTTTATATTGGTAAAGTGAGCCCAACTATTAATCTGGATATTAAAGGTTTATAATCGCTTTTTATTTGTAACCTGCTTGAATGTGTATAAATAATGACCCACCCCACGTGGCTTATTTAAATTGTTTTGAGATGTTGGCTGATGCATGTTCATATTTTTTTTGAGATTTTAATATGATGCATGTGATCGAACCTTGTGATATATTTGTGCATATGCATATTATTATTTATTCCAGTTCATCATGTCGCAACCTTTTAATCCACGGTTATATACACTCAAAGAACACCAATTAACTGGTGATAACTATATTGATTGGAAACGAAAAATTATAATTGTCCTAACTGCACAAAAGCACAAGTGTATTCTCGACACACCAAAATCAGATGAGCCAACTGACGAGTCAAAAATGCGGTACTCGTCAGATCACCTTGAGAGAGATGTCTTCGCTGAAAATGGTGGAGGGCAAACCCGTAAGGGATTACATCCTCAAAATTGATGGCCCATCTGAACAAACTGAGGTTATGAGTGCAGATTATAATCTGGAGACTCAGATGAATTTGGTACTTCACTCTCTGCCCAAAAGTTTTTGAGCATTTTGGTCTCGCTAGCTAACTTGTTGCAAGCTTTGGTCGCGACAGAGACGTTGATGGGGCACCAAACTCAAGCTTTGACGGCAAGTGGTCCGTCTTCATCTTCTAGGCCAAAGGAAGGCAAGAAAAAGAAGAGGACCAAAAGCAATCAAACTCAACTGTTGCCAAGGGAAATGGTAAGATGAGGAATGCTTGTGGTGTCAAGGAAAATCCAAAGAGGAAGTGCTTCAACAGCGGTTAGGACAATGGAGGTTTGTCTGTTCCAACCCCAAAAGGGCCGGAAAGAAATGTAATTCTCACGCACTAGTTGTTGAAACTTGTTGAGCGGTGTATACTTCTCATTCGTGGGTAGTTGATACAGGATCCACTGATCATGTTTGCTTCACGGGTTCAAGCTGACCCGACAACTTAGTGGGAGTGAGATCCTCATCACACTGGGCGATGCTACGAGAGTGGCAGCTAAAGCAGTGGGAGAAGTGCACCTGTCTTTTGAAGACAGAGTTTTAATTTTAAGAGACGTTCTTTATGATCCCAGTTTTAGAAAGAATTCACTTTCAGTTTCTAAAATTCTGTTAATGGATACTTAGTTTCTTCTAATAAGAATGACATCATTTCTCGAAATGATGAGTGTATCTGTTATGGGACATTGATGGACAATCTCTATACAATTAAATGTGCACACCACTCACGAAATGCATCTTATAACACATCAACTGTTTCCGATAAAAGAAAACGTTCATCGACGCGTGACGCAGACACTTCTATGGCATCTAAGATTGGGACATATTAATCCAAAGAGGATCCAAAGGTTGGTAGAAGACGGTTCACCGGAGTTTCTCCAAGTTGAACCAATTCCAACCTCGCGAATCATGTTTGGAGGGTAAAAAATGACCAAGAGGGCATTCGAGCCAAGGGAATAGAGCCAAAGAAGTGTTAGAAATCGCTCACACGCACGATGTGGTCCAATGTCAACCAAAGCAAAGAGGAGGTTATGAGTACTTCGTCACTTTTATTGATGACTACTCAAGGTACGGTTATATTTTCCTTATGCAGCATAAATCTGACACCTTTGACAAATTCAAAGAATTTAAGGCTCAAGCAGAGAATCATAGGGAAAAACGATCAAGTCTCTACGATCCGATCGTGGAGGCGAAAGTACCTCAAATATGAGTTTTTGAACTACTTGTCGATGAAGGGATTGTATCCCAAATAATCGCACCTTAACCCCTCAACAAAACGGGGATGCGAGAGCGAAGAAACAAAACTCTTTTTAGAAATGGTTAGATCAATGATGAGTTATGTGGATCTTCCCAAGTCGCTAAAGGTCATGCCTTGAAACAACGGCTTACATTCGAACTTGGTGCCATCCAAATCGGTTCCCAAAACCCCCAAAGAATTGTGGACCCGGACGCAAAGCCCGGTTTTTGAGACACATGAGAATTTGGGGGTGTCCGCCCACGTGTTGGACAAGGAAAGCCTTTAAAAATCGATCCTCGATCGTAATTAAGGTTGTTTATAGGATACCCCGAGGGAACAAAAGGGTATATGTTCTATGGTCCCGAAGATCAAAAGGTGGTAATAAGCACCCACTTTAGATTTTTGGAAGAAGACTATATGAACGAAAGAAGACCCAGAGGTGAGATTACCTTAAATGAGCTAAGGGGGACTAACCTCATTGCCAACTGTACAAGATGACATACCAAACAACACACTTTCACAACCGGAACCTCGTCGTAGTGGGAGGGTTGTGAGACAGCCCGAGAGATTCATGGGGATAAGAGAGTCCTCGGATTTGATTCCCGGACAAGACGAATCAGACCCATGGACATATGACGAGGCAATCCAAGACAAAGAAGCGGTTTCTTGGCAAACAGCAATGAAAGCCGAAATGGGTTCTATGGATCATAACAGAGTGTGGGAGCTAGTCGAACCACTTAATGGGATCAAACCCATTGGTTGCAAGTGGGTGTACAAGAGATAAAGAGGACCGGACGGGAAGGTGAAAACCTTCAAGGCAAGTCTTGTGGAGAAAGGTTATACTCAGAAAGAAGGGATCGACTATGAGGAAACTTTTTCGCCTGTAGCAATGCTCAAGTCCATTCGAATTCTCTTGTCGATTGATGCGCATCTCGACTTTGAAATCTGGCAAATGGATGTCAAGACGGCTTTCCTTAACGGAAGTCTTGATGAAGAGATCTATATGCAACAACCCCAAGGTTTCATTGAAAAGGCCAAGAACACCTAGTTTGTAAGCTCATGAAGTCCATTTACGGACTCAAACAAGCATCCAGAGCTTGGAACCAATATTTTGATCATGTTATAAAGTCTTATGGGTTTGATCAAAACGAGTTCGAAAGTTGTCTGTACAAAAAGCGTGTCAGAACTGCATTGGTATTCTTAGTACTATACGTAGACGACATTCTGCTCATTGAGAACGATGTAAAGGTGTTATCAGACGTAAGGGCATGACTTTCAAAACAGTTTGATATGAAGGACTTAGGGGAAGCCAAGCACATCCTTGGGATCAAGATCACTCGAGATCGCAAGAAAATGATGATATGCTTATCGCAAGCTTCATATATAGACACTGTCTTGAAACGATTCAGCATGCAGGATTCCAAGAAAGGATTCGTACCTTTCAGGCATAGAATCCATCTATCCAAGGAAATGTGCCCTAAGACACAAAAGGAGATAGATGACATGAAAGGCATTACTTATGCTTCGGCTGTCGGAAGCCTTATGTATGCAATGTTGTGCACGAGACCGGATATCTGCTTTGCTGTTGGCATGGTGGCAAGATATCAAAGTAACCCGGGGAAAGAACATTGGACGTCAGTTAAAAACATTCTGAAGTATCTGAAAAGAACTCGAGATAGAATGTTGGTTTATCAGTCAGATAGTCTAATCCCCATCGGCTACACGGACTCGGATTTCCAATCAGACTTAGATTCCAGAAAATCTACCTCCGGTAGTGTGTTTTGCATGGGGGGAGAAGACATGACATGGAGAAGTGTTAAGCAGAAATGCATCGCAGATTCTACCATGGAAGCCGAATATGTAGCTGCTTGCGAGGCAGCGAAAGAAGCGGTTTGGCTCAAGAACTTCCTAGTGGACTTGGATGTAGTTCCGAATTTGCCCAGCACAATCACTGTTTATTGTGACAATGCCTGAGCAGTTGCAAATTCAAGGGAACCAAGAGCCCACAAGGCCAGCAAACACATTGAAAGGAAATACCATCTTATACTAGAAATCGTTAAGAGAGGAGATATAGAGGTGACAAAGATCGCGTCAGAAGACAACCTAGCAGATCCATTCACAAAGGGTCTGCCTCAGAACACATTCGAGAGACATGTGGAAGGAGTGGGTGTCAAGACTGTTGCCAATCTGCTTTGATTATAAGTGGGAGATATTATTAGGTTCGTGTAGGTGACATTAGATGTCACGTATTAGGAACTACACGAGACATGCTGTAGTATACTTAAAAGCAGACTTTGAGTATAAGTGGGAGATTGTTGGGATTATACTGGGAAGTATGCTTTTACTTTGTATAATCAAACTGAATTTCTGTCTTATTTAATGAAATAAATTATTTATCACTGATGCTTTAAATATCATTGAATGTTACATATATTTATTGCATAACTGTTCAATAAACAATACGTGTTACATTGTAGTTAATTTAGTGATACCAGATCACAGAAGATTAAATTAACAGTTCCTTGTAACCAAAAGTACACCATTCACGACCTAGATGGAAATGAACAATCCATCGTGAAAGGTTGAAGTGTAAGGCTCAGATTGGCTTGTCTTGACCAAGAGATTACACTAGTGCATGTTTAGTGCACTGAATAGGACCTACAGGAGGACAAATTCTTCAGAACTGAACTAGGAAGAATTAGACCTAAGTGGTTCGTTATTTCTTAATCTTCGTCCCTTAAATAGGATCGCGTGTGGTTAGTAATTATATCTTTGACTTATTACGCGTAGAGAATCAACGAGATTCAATACGGAGAATCGTGTGCAAGTACGCTTGTTCGATTTGCCCCCTTGGGAGGTTCATAAGTTTTATCATACTAAATCTTGCAAGTGGAACTAGTTTCCGGTATGAATAATAATGTTGAATCGTTCCTTTACCAATGATAAAAGATATTAATTAATGGAAAGCTATTTCAGTGGCTTGAATTAATTAATGGGCTAGATAATCTTAAACACGGGAAATAATAACCGGGAGTCATATTAACTGTAATATGGGTTAAGATGGATAGTGCAATATTAATTATGTAGTGGGATTAATTAATATTTATGGGCTTGAATAATATTGTGGCTCAATATTGATAATTCAAGATCCATTGGAAGGTCCAATCTTAATTCTCCTAAAGGCCCCTCAAGTAGCCCAACATAAAGTCCAATAACTGAAAAAGGTGTTTAAAAATAAAATAAATTTTGTTGCTATTTTTCCTCATTTTTCGAAAAATATGAATAAAAGGGGAGAAAGATTTTCTTTGAATTTTGTTATGGAATGAAGATATGTATTCTTGGAATACAAGATTATCTCATTAAATTTAAGAAATCTCCCACTTGGTTATTTATATGAAGATTTCGAAAAACATAGAAAAAGAAGGAAAAGAAAGATTTTCTTGATTTTCTTGAAAAGATATTATGGAAGATATGTATTCTTGGAATACAAGAATATCTCATAAATTCAAGAAGATCCAAATCTTGGAATCTTTATCCCTAAATTTTCGAAAATACCATAACAAAAGGAAGTTGGGATTTTTTGTGAAATATTTTAAATATGGAGAAAAGAATATAGTGGATATATTCAAGATTTCTTGAAGATCAAGAAAAAGATTTTCCCATCTTATTCATGCACAAAATTTCGACCAACACCTCTCTATAAATAGGGGATGAATGTTTCATTCCCAAGTACAATTCCATGTGCTGGAAAAATTAGTAAATCCACGAAGGTGGTGCAACAAATTTTATTTTCCCTTTTGTTAATTGTTCGCGAGCATCCTTCCACCGGATTGACGAGCAATGACTAGGGAATACTTGGGAAGGCTTTTTGGTGTGTTTTTATCGACGAGATCATTGCCACTCCAAGAGGTTAGTTCACGTAAACCCGTAGCAATTCCGCATGCGTAGGATTTATGTGAACTGTTTATATGCATGATTTGTTGTTGAATTATTATTTGAATTAATATAGGATTAATTCATGCTAGTAATAATTGTTAGAATTAAATTTGTATTTAAATATTCATCCCGAATAGATCCGTGTAATTAATTCCCCAACACTACCAGTTATGCTATTATAATGATCAGTCCTCGCTGGGATTATGATGGTAGGAATGTGGATCCTAGTCCATTACAATTTATATTTGATATAAATTCGTACTCTTCCGATGAGGTCGTTGAGTATGTGAAAATAATGGAGACAAAATAAACACAAAACAAAGGCCATGTTTATTTTGATTGTTGAATATTGATCATAGGAATTATGTGTTTTAATTCCCGTTTTATTTTATTTCTCTTGGTTAGTTGAAATGTATAATTGTTATTGAGATGTGTTTTTGGAATCAAATAAACTGGCTCGGCCAAATTTTCTGGACTGGCACCTAAACGTGTGTTTGGTGCTAAGGTAAGAAAAGATTGAGTACGTGTTGGACACGTCAATCCCTGTTACTCCTGCAACTGGTTTCTTGAGGCAGCTACGTTTGACGTAGCAACTCAGAATAAGCATCAAAAGGATGTTTCCCATATGCAATGTGTGATGTTGCTCGGCATGACTCCCGAATCGCTTAAGGCAATATGAGAAAATGGGTCTCTTCTAAATGCTCAAGCATCTGAAGGATCTCTTTGATTCTGAATCTCATTCTGAGATTTATGAAGTGATGAGAGATCTGTTCAGATGCCGATTAGCTAAAAGAGAGAAGTTTTCACCTCATGTGCTTAAGATGATAGGCTTAATTTATAAACTTGGTAATTTAGGCTTTGAGCTAAAAGACCAACATTTTCATTTATGTTATCCTTCAGTCGCTCTCGGATTCATATTTTAGCTTCATTGTGAATTACAATATGAATAAGACGGATGAGACCATGTCTGAACTTCACAAAGTGCTCAAGACTTTTGAGTTCACTATCACTAAGATGGTGTTCAAAAGAAGGAGCGGGTAGATAAGGATGTGTGACTCTACTATAAGTAGAAGATGGCACTGGAAGAAGGACTATAAGGTTCTGGTTGCTAAAAGGAAGGCACTGGGTGCTTCTGGCACTAGCGCATGTATGTTTGTTATTAAGATAGACATATCCACAAATAACGCTAACTGTTGGGTATTAGATACCGGATATGGCTCACACATTTGTATGAATGTGAAGGGGCTCATGTGTTTAGGGCAATTAGGCCAGGTGAAGTCGTCTTATGTTGGGGAATGAGTTGCACAGATCTATTCGGGGTGAATATTTAAATACAAATTTAATTCATTAATTATTACTAGCATGAATTAATCCTATATTAATTCAAATAATAATTGCAACAACATATCATGCATATAAAAAGCCACGTAAAACCTACGCATGCGGAATCTACGGGTTTATGTGAACGTACCTCTCGGGATGGCAGTGGCTTTGGTCGGACGGACTAATCAAAAGGACTTCCCAAGTATTCCCTTAGCCCTTGCTCGACAATCCGATGGAAGGATACTCGCGAACAATTAACAAAAGGAAAAAATAAACTTTGTTGCACCACTTATGTGGATTTGCTAATATTTCCAGCACATGGAATTGTACTTGGGAATGAACTAATCATCCCCTATTTATAGGAGGGAGGGTGAACGAAATTTGTGTGATTTTTCAATGTGGGAAAAGACTTTTCTTGGTCACTAAGAAATCTTGAATATATCCCATATATTCTTTTTCCCATAATTAAAATATTCCACAAAAAATCCACCTCCTCTATTTTATGGAATTTTCGAAAATATTAGTGTGCAAGAATCCAAGATTTGGATCTTCTTGAATATATGAGATATTCTTGTATTTCAAGAAATACATATCTTCCATAATATCTTTTCAAGAAAATCAAGAAAATCTTTCTTGCCCACTATATTTCCAAAATTTCGAAATTTCACTATGTATAACCAAGTGGGAGATTTCTTGAATTTAATGAGACAATCTTGTATTCCAAGAATACATATCTTCATTCCATAACAAAATTCAAAGAAAATCTTTCTCCCTCTTTTATCCATAATTTTTGAATTAATTAGAGAAATATTAAGCAATAATATTTATTTTATTTTAATCACCTTTTCAGTTATTGGACTATATGTTGGGCTACTCAGGGGGCCTTTAGGAGAATTAAGATTGGACCTTCTAATGGATCTTGAATATCTAATATTGAGCCACAATATAATTCAAGCCCATAAATATTAATTAATCCCACTACATAATTAATATTGCACTATCCATCTTAACCCATATTACAAATAATATGGCTCAGGTCATTATTTCCCGTGTTTAAGATTATCTAGCCCATTAATTAATTCAAGCCACCAAATAGCTTTCCGTTAATTAATATCTTTTGTCCTTGAATCGAGAACGGTTCAACATTATTATCCATACCAAAACTAATTCCACTTGCAAGATTTGGTATGATAAAACTTATGAACCTCCCAGGGGGCAAATCAAGCAAGCGTGCTTGCACACGATTCTTCAGATTAAATCTTAGCAATCACATGTGACCAATAATATTGCCCAAGATAAAAAGTATTGAATCTCTCTCTGATTCGCTACCCATGATAAGTCAAAGCAATAGTTAACAACCCCACGTGATCCTATTTAAGGGACGAAGGTTAAGAAACAACGAACCACCGAGGTCTAATTCTTCCTTGTTCGGGCCTCAAGAATTTATCCTCCTCAGAGGGTCCTATTCAACAGATCACCATGCACTAGTGTAATCTCTTGGTCAAGACAAACCAACCCGAGCCTTACACCTCAACCTTTCGCGATGGTTGTTCATTTCCATCTAGGTCGTGAATGGGCGTATTTATAGTTACAAGGGACCGTTAATTTAATCTTCGTGATCGGGTATCACTAAATTAACTACAAAGTGTAACACGCATTTAATTATTGAACAGTTATGCAAAGAAATATATATAACATTCAATCATATTTAAAGCATCGCTGATAAACAATTTATTTCAAGAAATAAGTCCGAAAATTGGCCGATTATACAAAGTAAAAGCATACTTTTCAAAGATAATCCCAACAATCTCCCACTTATACTCAAAGTCCGCTTTTAAGTATACTACAACACGCCTCGAGTAGTCCGTGACATCTAATGTCACCTACACGAACCTAATAATTTCTCCCACTTATACTCAAAGCAGATAGCAATCGGTCTTGACACCCATTCCACTCACATGTCTCTCGAATGTATTCAGAGGCGACGCTTTGTGAATGGATCTCGCTAGTCGTTCTCGACGCTATCTTTGTCACATCTATATCTCCTCTCTTAACGATTTCTCGATAAGATGTCTTTCCTTTAATGTGTTTGTTTGACTCGTGGACTCTTGGTTCTCTTGAATTTGCAATCGCCCCTAAAGATATATTGCTAGACAATTTGTAACACCATCCAAGTCCACTAAGAAGATCTAGAGCCCAATCGGTTCTTTTCACCGCTTCACAAGCGACTACTTACCCGACTTCCATGGTTGAGTTAGTGATGCATTTACTCGCTTCACACTCGTCCATTGGATGGCTACACTTCCCAAATGGAAACACACTAATCGAGGCGGATAATCTCGAATCTAAATCGATTGGAAATTCGAGTCCGCGTACCGATGGGGATTGGAGTATCGATCGATAAATCAACATTCTATCCCGAGTTCTTTTCGGATACTTGTAATGTTTTTAACTCGTCAGTCCAATGCGTTTTCCCCTGGTTACTTTGATATCTTGCTACCATGCCTACGACAAAGCGGATATATCCTGGTCTCGCATACAAAGAATGCATACATAAGGTTTTCGACAAATAAAACACAAGGAATACCTTTCATGTCATCTATCTCCTTTTCGCCTTAGGGAACATTCTCTTGGATAGATGGATTCCAAGTCCGAAAGGTACTAATCCTTTCTTGAATCTTGATCTTCAATCGTTTCAAAAATCGGTGTCTATGTATGAAACTTGCGATTACCCCATCATCATTTTCTAGCGATCTCGAGTTATCTTGATCCCAAGGATATGTCCGGCTTTCCCTAAGTCTTTCATATCAAACTGTTTTGAAACCATGCCCTTACGTCTGATCACACCTTCACATCGTTCCCGATGATCACAATGTCATCTACGTATAGTACTAAGAATACCAATGCAGTTCCGAAACACTTTTTATACACACAACTTTCAAACTTGTTTTGATCAAACCCAGAAGACTTTATTACATGATCAAAACTTTGGTTCCAAGCTCTGGATGCCTGTTTGAGTCCGTAAATGGACCTCTTGAGCTTCACAAACTAGGTGTTTTTGGCCTGTTTCAATGAAAACATGGGGTGGTTGCATATAGATCTCTTTACCAAAACTTCCGTTAAGGAAAGCTGTCTTGATATCTATTTGTCAGACTTCAAAGTCGAAATGCGCAGCAATCGATAAGAGAATACGGATGGACTTAAGCATGACTACGGGCGAAAAAGTTTCCTCATAATCGATCCCTTTCTTTCTGAGTATAACCTTTCGCCATTAGTCTTGCTTTAAAGGTTTCAACCTTCAAGTCCAGTCCTCATTTCCTCTTATATACCCACTTGCATCTAATGGGTCTGACCCCATTAAGTGGTTCGACTAGCTCCCACACTCTATTATGAAACATAGAACCCATTTTGGTTTTCATTGCTGTTTGCCAAGAATTTGCATCCTTTCTTGGAGTGCCTCGTCATATGTCCATGGGTCTGATTCCGGGAATCAAGTCTGAGGACTCTCCTATTCCCATGAATCTCTCGGGCCGTCTAACAACCCTCCCACTATAACGAGGCTCCGGTTGTGAAAAACGTATCATTTGGTATATCATCTAGTACAGTCGGCACTGAGGTTTGCCCTCTAAGCTCATTTAAGGTAATCTCACTTCTGGGTTTTCTTTGGGTTCTATAGTTTTCTTCCAAAATCTAAAGTGGGTGCCGATGTCCACCTTTTGAGCTTCGGAACTATAGAACATTCACCATTTTGTTCCCTCGGGGTATCCTACAAAACAGCCTTAATTCTGATCGAGGATCCAATTTACCGGTTTCCTTGTCCAACACGTAGGCCGGACACCCCAAAGTTCTCATGTGTCTCATATTAGACTTGCGCCCGGTCCACAATTCTTTGGGGTTCTGGGAACTGATTTGGATAGCACCAAGTTCAGAATGTAAGTCGCTATTTTTCAAGGCATGACCCCAGAACGACTCGGGAAGATCCGTATAACTCATCATTGATCTAACCATTTCCAAAAGAATTATGTTGCTTCGCTCTGCAAACCCCGTTTTGTTGAGGGGTTCCGGGTGCAGTGAGCTGGGATACAATCCCTTCATCAGATAAGTAGTACAAAAACTCATCACTGAGGTATTCGCTTCCACGATCAGATCGTAGAGACTTGATACATTTTTCCATATGATTCTCTGCTTGAGCCTTAAATTCTTTAGAATTTCTCAAAGGTCTCAGATTCATGCTTCATAAGGAAAATGTACCTTGAGTAATCATCAATAATATTACTCATAACCTCCTCTTGCTTTGGTTGACATTTGACTACATACATCTATGTGAACGATCTCTAACACTTCTTTAGCCCCATTCCCCTTGGCTCCAAATGTCATCTTGGTCATATTACCCTCCAAACATGATTCGCAAGTTGGAATCGATTCAACTTGGAGACGCTCCAGTGAACCATCTTTTACCAACCTTTGGATCCTCTTTGGATTTATATGACCTAATCTTAGATGCCAAAGAAGTGTCTCGTTCACGTCTGATGAACGTTTTCTTTTCTCGTAAATAGTTGATGTGTTATAGGATACATTTCGTGAGTGGTGTGCACAGTTAATTGTATAGAGATTTTCCATCAATGTCCCGTAACAGATACACTCATCATTTCAAAAATGATGTCATTCTTATTAGAAGAAACTTAGTGTCCTTTAATCGAATTTTAGAAACTGAAAGTGAATTCTTTCTAAAACTGGGAACACAAAGATAATCTAAAAAAACTTTATCTTCAAAAGATAGGTGCACTTCTCCCACTGCTTTAACTGCTACTCATGTAGCATTGCAATGTCTGCTACTTGCGTAGTATTGCAATAATCGTTACTACCGTAGTATTACAATATCTGCCACTTACGTAGCATTGCAATGTCTTCTACTTTCGTAACGTTGCCCAGTGTGATGAGGATCTCACTCCCACTACGTTGCCGGATCATTTAGAACCCGTGAAGCCAACATGATTAGTGGATCTCGTATCAACCACCCACGAATGAGAAGTATACGCCGCTAAACAAGTTTCAACAACTAGTGTGTGAGAATTACCTTTCTTTCCGTCCCTTTTGGGGTTGGAACAGGCAAAACCTCCATTGTCCTCTCTCACCGCAGCTTAAGCACTTCCTCTTTGGATTTTCCTTAACTCAACAAGCATTCCTCATCTTACCATTGCCCTTGGCAACAGTTGAGTTTTATTGCTTATGGCCTTTGGTCCTCTTCTTTATCTTGCCTACCCTTGGCCTAGAAGATGAAGACGGACCACTTGCTGTCAAAGCTTGAGTTTGGTGTCTTATCATCATTTCTGCCGAGTCCAAAAGTTTGCAACAAATTAGCTAGCGATGCCAAAATGCTCAAAAACCTTTCTGGGCAGAGAATGAAGTATCAAATTCATCTGAGTCCCTAGATCATAATCTGCACTCAGAATCTCAAGTTTGTTCAGATGGACCATCTATTTTGAGGACGTAATCCCTTACGGGTTTTTCCTCCACCATTTTCAGCGACGACATCTCTCGCAAGGTGATCTGACGAGTCCCGCATGTTTTGACTCGTCAGTTGGCTCATCTGATTTTTGTGTGTCAAAATCCACTTGTGCTTTTGTGCAGTTAGGACAATTATAATTTTCCAATCAATATAGTTTCCATACATATTGTATTGACTTTAAGTATAATAACAGTGGATTAAAAGGTAACGACATGTTGAACTGAAATAAACAACTATATGCAATAGCACAAGTATATCACAAGGTTCGATCACATTTCATCATATTTTAAAATCTCAAAAAAATATGAACATGCATCAGCCAACATCTCAAAACAGTTTAAATAAGCCACGTGGGGTGGGTCATTATTTAAACACATTCAAGCAGGTTACAAACAAGAACAGTTACAAACCTTTAATATCCAGATTAATAGTTGGCTCCCACTTGACCAATATAAAATTGACAGGGACTTCGGGGAAGTATATGCATATCAATTTTATACCTAAGTAATAACCATGATTAAATACAGGATTACTATTTTGCTTTGATCGAGCCTCGTGGGGAGGGTCATCGTCGCCACTAGTAATAACCCACAATCATCTGTTAGGAATTCATTCATGTGAAATCTATCTTTTGACCGTCCTGTGGGGGGAATTTCTCCAAAAGAATTCACAAATAAATAAATCATGGAGGTCAAAATTAATTCAATTTTATTATCCGGAATAAAATTGTCAATTAATTATTTAAAATATACTTAGTAATTTTGGAGTTGAGATTTTTCAATTTGGCAACCCTCATGCAAACACATTTAAACAAATTAAATAAAGCATAAGATAAGACAAATAAATCAAGCATAACGAAAAAATAAACATATTGGGCACAAATTATCCAATTGTCATGGTTTGATTTTTTCTTGGCTTGATCTTGAAGAAACACGCCTCGAATTTCTCCCACTGTTCGTCTCAAAAAATACTTCGCCTCGAATCGCCACGCCAGCAACTTTCCTTGCAAGCCAGGATCTGGCTTAGCATCCGCCCGGCCGCTTGCCCAGGAAGACCTCATGTGCTTGGCAGACCGCGCCATTATCTTACTCCCGTCTGCCTCGGCGAGTGTCGTAGCGTCATTAAGCGGCAACGCGCATCCGCGATCGCTAAACGCCTCCGCTGTAGCGTCACCAGCTGGCCTTCAGCATCGCTTCGCCCGTCTGTAGCTATCATCTTGGCCCGCCCGTCCGCTCGGCTGGAAGCGTAGCGCCCTGTCTGTATGACCCTACATCCTCGTCTTTCGGCCGCGGCCTGCGCCACAATGCCCATACGTGCCAGTAGCGTCTGTAGCCATCTCGCTGATTGGTTGAATCCTTTAATTCTTAAATCTCCTCGTTCCGTCCAGGTTCGTTTATTTATAAAAATAAATAAACCTAATCTGAACCCCAGTATTACATTGATCAAATCAAACAAATCCTAGTCTACTGCGTGGATTTCTCACGAAATGAAACAAATCGAGCATTCAATTAAAAAACCCGCAGTTTATATGCATGCAAATAAAACATTAAAATCCATGACAATTGGATACCGCAAAAAACAGATCTAATAGTTCTACTATCCAATTTCAAATTTAATGTCCACAATTAAATTACAATTTAAAAATTAAGAGTCTTAAACAAAGGGTCTCGATACGGTTTGTTGGGGAATGAGTTGCACAGATCTATTCTAAGGTGAATATTTAAATACAAATTTAATTCATTAATTATTACTAGCATGAATTAATCCTATATTAATTCAAATAATAATTGCAACAACATATCATGCATATAAAAAAAGCCACGTAAAACCTACACGACGCGGAATCTACGGGTTTACGTGAACGTACCTCTCGGGATAAGCGATGGGCTTTGGTCGGACGGACTAACCAAAAGGACTTCCCAAGTATTCCCTTAGCCCTTGCTCGACAATCCGGTGGAAGGATACTTTCGCGAACAATTAACAAAAGGAAAAAATAAACTTTGTTGCACCACTTATGTGGATTTGCTAATATTTCCAGCACATGGAATTGTACTTGGGAATGAACTAATCATCCCCTATTTATAGGAGGGAGGGTGAACGAAATTTGTGTGATTTTTCAATGTGGGAAAAGACTTTTCTTGGTCACCAAGAAATCTTGAATATATCCCATATATTCTTTTTCCCATAATTAAAATATTCCACAAAAAATCCACCTCCTCTATTTTATGGAATTTTCGAAAATATTAGTGTGCAAGAATCCAAGATTTGGATCTTCTTCAATTTATGAGATATTCTTGTATTTCAAGAAATACATATCTTCCATAATATCTTTTCAAGAAAATCAAGAAAATCTTTCTTGCCCACCATATTTCCAAAATTTCGAAATTTCACTATGTATAACCAAGTGGGAGATTTCTTGAATTTAATGAGACAATCTTGTATTCCAAGAATACATATCTTCATTCCATAACAAAATTCAAAGAAAATCTTTCTTCCTCTTTTATCCATAATTTTCGAATTAATTAGAGAAATATTAAGCATCAATATTTATTTTATTTTAATCACCTTTTTCAGTTATTGGACTATATGTTGGGCTACTCAGGGGGCCTTTAGGAGAATTAAGATTGGACCTTTTAATGGATCTTGAATATCTAATATTGAGCCACAATATAATTCAAGCCCATAAATATTAATTAATCCCACTACATAATTAATATTGCACTATCCATCTTAACCCATATTACAGTCAATATGGCTCCCGGTCATTATTTCCCGTGTTTAAGATTATCTAGCCCATTAATTCATTCAAGCCACTGAAATAGCTTTCCGTTAATTGATATCTTTTGTCCTTGGTCGAGGAACGGTTCAACATTATTATCCATACCGGAAACTAATTCCACTTGCAAGATTTGGTATGATAAAACTTATGAACCTCCCAAGGGGGCAAATCAAGCAAGCGCGTTTTGCACACGATTCTTCGTATTAAATCTTAGCAATCACATGTGACCAATAATATTGCCCAAGATAAAAAGTATTGAAACTCTCTCTGATTCGCTACCCATGATAAGTCAAAGCAATAGTTACCAATCCCACGTGATCCTATTTAAGGGACGAAGGTTAAGAAACAACGAACCACGGAGGTCTAATTCTTCCTTATTCGGTTTCAAGAATTTATCCTCTTGTAGGTCCTATTCAACAAGATCGATCATGCACTAGTGTAATCTCTTGGTCAAGACAAACCAACCTCGAGCCTTTACACCTCAACCTTTTCGCGATGGTTGTTCATTTCCATCTAGGTCGTGAATGGCGTACTTATAGTTACAAGGATCATTAATTTAATCTTCGTGATCGGGTATCACTAAATTAACTACAAGATGTAACACGTCACAAATTATTGAACAGTTATGCAGTAAATATATATAACATTCAATCATATTTAAAGCATCAGTGATAAACAATTTATTTCAGTAAATAAGTCTGAAAATTCAGTTTCGATTATACAAAGTAAAAGCATACTTTTCAGTATAATCCCAACATCTTACACGTGGGAACGAAGCAAGAGTTGCTTCTAAACATGTGGGACTTATGTGTTAGACTTATCCTTTGATTTTAGATTAAAACTTAATGATTGTCATTTCATTCTTTCTATTACTCACAACATTATTTTCATTCCTATGTTAGACATTGAGGATTATTCCTTCCATTTTAGTGATAATAATTGTTATTTCACGTTGAATGGTTAATGGGAATGACCATATGGTGAATGGTTTATACTTGTTGCATTGTGGATATAATGTTCTTAATATACAAAATAAAAGACTCAAACTTAGTAATCATAAAAACCCGACTTATTTATGGCATTGTAGAACTTGATCATGTAAACGAGAAAAGAATTTCAAGGTTAAGAAAGTTAGACTACTTAACTCTATTAGACTGTGATTCTTATGGAGATTGTGAATCTTATCTCATGGGCAAGATGATCAACAGACCCTTTTCTGGAAAAGGGGTGCATACCAAAGAAGTTCTAGAGTTGATCTACAACGATGTTTGTGGACCACTGCCCACTCTAGCTAGGGGTCACTTCAGATACTTCATCACTTTTACTGATGATTTCTCAAGATGCGGATACGTGTATCTTATGAAACACAAATTCAAATCTTTTGAGAAATTCAAAGAATTTAAGGCTGAAGTAGAGAAGCAACTTGGTAAGAGTATCAAGTCTCTTTGATCAGATCGAGGAGGTGAATACCTTAGCCATGAATTCACTGATTACTTGAAGTTACATGGAATCCCGTCACAATGGACTCCTCCCGGAACACCTCACTTGAACGGTGTGTTCGAGAGGAGAAACCGAACTATGTTAGACATGGTGAGGTCCATGATGAGCTTTTTCTGTCTTCTAACATTCTTATGGGATACGCGTTACAAACCTCAATCTACATTCTGGATAGGATTTCATCTAAATCGGTTGAGCATACACCATATGAACCATGGTGTGGCAAGAAGCCAACTTTTACACATATCAAACATGGGGTTGCCCCGTGATTGTGAAAAAGAATGCTTGCCGACAAGTTGGAATCCAAAGGTGAAAAGGGTTACTTTGTGGGATATCCTAAGGAAACTAAAGGATATTACTTCTATCTACCTGAGAAACAATCAGTGATTGTTTCTAGGCAGACCAAGTTCCTCGAAGAAGACTATGTCTTTAAGGAACAAGGTCGTAAGCTGATAGAACATGAAGAAATTCAAGAACCATAAATTAACAAAGAGACTGATATCTTGTCAAAGCAACATGACAAGGAATCAGTGGGAGTATTCAGCAACTTTCACGGTGGGAGTCTTTCACTAGGTGATCATCTTTTCAGCCAGTGGGAGCATAATTGGAGTATGCTTGCCAGTGCAAGAACCTCCAAGTGGGCTGAATGAGAACAACATAGTTCAAACTCCCGCCCAAGAGGCATCTGAAAGTGTAGCTCTTGAAGACTCTCCGGACATTGATGAAATCGATGCACCACAAAATTTTCACGATCAGAATGTACAGCCTGCACAACCACAGCTCCATAAGTCAATTAGGAATCGTAATCCGCCCATTAGATATGGTTACCTCTTGGAGGAACTCGATAATATGGACATACCGGATAAGGACGATCCTAATACTTATTCTGAAGCAATATCAGATACTGATTCAGAGAAGTGGCTTGAAGCCATGAAATTTGAGATGGACTCGATGTACATCAATCAAGTCTGGGACTTGGTTGAGTTGCCTGAAGGGGTTAGACCCATATGTTGCGATTCGGTCTTCAAGAGCAAGATCACTGTAAATGGCAAAGTACAAACCTACAAAGCTAGGTTGGTGGCGAAGGGCAATAGTTAACGCGAAGGCATTGACTATGACGAGACCTTATCACCAGTTGTAAAGATCAAGCCCATTCGAATTTTACTTGCGATAGCAGCACACTTTGATTATGAGATTTGACAGATGGATGTCAAAACAACTTTCCTCAATGGAAACATTGATAAGGAAGTGTTTATGACCCAACCAGAAGGTTTTACATCTAAGTCAAATTCTAATCTAGTATGCAAGCTAAAGATATTCATTTATGGATTGAAGCAAGCTTCTAGGAGTTAGAATATCCGATTTGATGAAGCTATCAAGTTTTTTTTTACTTCATCAGAAACTCGAAAGATCCTTGCGTTTATCGTAAACGCAACGGGAAGAATATTGTTTTCATAATCGGGTATGTCAATGACATATTAATTTTGGGAAATAATATCCCGTTAATGCAGTCCATTAAAGATTTGTTGTTAAAGACCTTCATGATGAAGGGTCTTGGTGAAGCCTGCTACATCCTAGGGATCATGATCCATGAGGATAGATCCAAGAGGATGTTGGGGCTGTCACAGTCCCCCTATGTAGATAAGGTGTTGAAGCATTTTGCGATGGAGAACTCTAAGAGAGGATCTCAATCGGCAAATCATGGGATAAAGTTATCAAATAAGGATTGTTCTTCCGTTGAAGCTGATATCAAGCACGAGAAATATGTCTCATATGCATATGCAATTGGGTCAATCATGTACGCCATGACTTGCACTAGGCCAAACGTGGCCTACGCTATCAACATCACTGGTAGATACCAATAGAATTCGGGTGAGTCTCACTGGATTGCTGTCAAGACCATTCTGAAGTATCTCAGGAAGACTAAAGAATGTTTTCTTGTCTATGGTGGACAGTCAGAACTAGTAGTGACTGGTTAAGCCGACACAAGTTTCCAATCCGACTATGATGATTACAAATCACAGTCAGGTTATGTTTCACTCTCAATGATGAGGCGGTCAATTGGAATAGTTTCAAGCAAGAGACGACCGCAGATTCAACAACCAAAGCTAAGTACATTGTTGTATCAGAAGCCTCAAGGAGGTTGTCTGGATTTTATAGATCTTAAGAGAATTAGGGGTAGTTCCAAGTGTCAGTTATCTAATAAAGTTGTATTAAGACAACGTTGGTGCGAATGCGCAAGCAAAGGAACCGAGATCAGCAAACAGAAACAAGCATGTACCTAGACTTATCATTTGATCCGAGAGATCATAAGGATATGAGAAATATAGTTAAAATGTATTCCCACATATTTAATTTGGAAGATCATTTCACCAAAACACTGAGTGTTCATGTACACACTAGACATTTGATGGTCTAGGGGTTAGACATGTAGGTGATTGACTCTAGTCCAAGTGGGAGATTGTTAGTGTTAGTGTCCTAGAGAAAATCTATTGTAAGGACATAATACTCGATGATATTCATTTAATATTAATGTATGACAATACACTTGTTTGAATATCATGTTTGATTGTTTGCATTTATTCATGCAAGTGTTCCCATGAGTCACTGATGTCATTGAGGTTGTGAGAACTCAGATGACTTAAGCATGATTCACAAATAGCCCCGATCAAGGATCATCAAGAATGGGATATTGATGATACAATGGAGATTGGTGTGCGATCTGCATCATACTCTTAGAGAGTGTAGTAAGATCTCACTTACTACGAGATACTAGGTCTCTCATGATGGATGCACAAATACCTTAGATGGTATTGGTATACCCATCTGAGAAACTGTTTGATGTATTTCCACTATATGTGTCTACGGGTGTCTCTGCGATGTGATATTCCTTTGACTTGATGTCAATACGCACGACATGTGTGGGATGATGAACTTTGACCATGACCGACGCTTGCACCCTAACCATGGGTAGATATGGCTTGGATTGGGTTCATCACGAAGTACATGTGCGTGGTAGTTGAGCCAAGAATATGATTCATTCCTCAAAGTGGATTTAGAGAGAATACTCATCTTCTCATCATAATTGGATCAAAGTCATCAGTCGATGCACGTCAACTTAGACTTTGTGGCTAAGTGTGACATACATGATCAATTAGTGATTGGAGATAACATGATTAAGTTATTTGAATATACACTTCATCATGTTCAAGACTTAATCGAGTATTCACGAATGAAAGGAGGAAATCGTAATAGCCCATGTTTCAGTTACAGGTAGTTGCACGTTTCTCGCAACGTACCTCATATATTGAGAATGTCTGATTTATTGTCTAGGGTTCAATTAAGACCGTTAGTTTGACTAATCGCTCGATATATGAGAGCCTATGGGTCACACAACAAGTAATTCCCTTTTACGGATTATAGTTGGTTGATTAAATGTTAAATTGGATTTAATATTTAATTTATGGAAAATTAATTAATAATAGATTAATTTAGAATTAATTATTATTAATGTTTTAATTAAATAGGAATTCCCAATAATAATATATGGAATATTATTATAGGATTTAATATATATGGAATCAAATCGTAGAGATTTGACATATATGGAAATTAAATCCGTAGAGATTTTATATGTGGGAAATAAATCTTAGAGATTTATTTAAATAAAGATTAGGGATTTTATTTTCTAATCAGGTTAGCTTAAGATTTAAGCTGGATCTTTCCTAAGTTCGTGATACTTATTTTTTTTGTGATGCGATGTAATTTCCGTGTATGCAATGTTTTTTTAAGTGTACATGAAATGTTTTTAGTATATAAGCAATGTATTTTAGTATATGCAATGTTTTTCTGGTATATGCAATGTGTTTTAATATATGCAATTTTTCTTTCTAAACAATGTATTTTTCTGCACAATGTGTTTATGCATTTTTTATTTTGTCATTATTAAAAAGAAGAAATAATTATATTTTTCTAAAAAAATTATAAAATGTTTTCAATTGTTTTCTATAATAAAATGTAAAAATTATAAAAAAATGCACAAAAAAGATATACAAAAAATATAAAAGAATTATTTTAATTATTGCAATTACAAAAAGTTTAGGGAATCTTTGTTTTATAATGTGTGTATCTATATATATACTTTAGATATATATAACATAAAGTATAAAAAATAAAAAGGTTAATGGGACAAGACAAAAAGGTTGATGGGACAATAACAGCAGGAAAATGAAAACGCCGAAAAATCCAAAAGAAGAAAACAAGGGCATAATAGACATATCACATGTTTAAAAAAGGTAATTTGTACCCCATTGCTATTTTTGTTTTTGTAGTGTACCTATTAGTTCTTTGCCCTGAAGGATAAAGATAAAATATTTTTTGCAAAAAAATGGAATGCGCATAAGATTGGTGAACGGACCAACAAGACAAGTGTACATAAGATTGATGGACAGATGGAGTAATATTTATAGCATTTAATGTTATGATCTCAGTTTACAAGTGCAGTTGTATCAATTGATAAGTTTTATTATGGTACTCCCTTCATCCATTAAAACTGTGCCAACTTTTTTTTACACAATATTTAAGAAAAATGTGGATAAAATATGGGTATTACAGAGTATTATTTGCCCAATTTTAAATAAATTGATTATTTGTGTGTAAAATACAATAACAATTGAAGTAATAATTAAGTAATAGTTGAAGTATAAAGATAAAATGTATATTTCAATAAAAGATATGAGAATATATTTGATGGACAAACAAATAAAGAAAGTGGGAATACATTTTGGTGGACTGGGGAATATTACTTTATAAGTGTAGAAGTAACAAATTTCACCGACAGATTTAATATTTTACCTTAATTTTGTGTATCAACTCATAATGCTTAGTTTCCTTATTTTTCTCGAGACAATTTACAAACTCCTGCCAACCTAGGATGCACGGGTACTCGGAATTTTTGAATAATGCAGTGTCGGACACACCGCGAGTACTTGGGTACGCGGATACGGGTGGGATACGCACCCGATACGCTACGTGGCGTATTCCAATTAAAAATAATAATTATAATTTTGAGTACCATGTCGGGCACGTCTGATCAACGTGTTGGAGAAGTGTCTGACACGAATAGGATACTCACGCACTTTTTAATTTTAAAAAATTAATATTTTTTACTTTAAATTTATCTTATATTATATTAACCCTAAACTACATCATCTACAAGAAAAAGAAATAAAAATCTTCCACACTCACACCAATTTTCGCCGACGTTCATCAGTTTCTTCTTGCTTTTTATTTGAGGTTAGTCTCTTGTCTACTTCTGTTTACTTTTTCGCGCAGTCTTCTTGCTTTATGTTTATATCATTATATATGTATATAATATGGTTTTGTGTGTGTGTGTGTGCGCGCGTGATTGTGTATTGCTTTTCTATGAGTTATGTGAATTAGATTAGTTGGGGTTATTAGTTCAAGGTCTGTAATTGAAACTAATGCTTAAATAGTTAGAATTATAGGTTATATAAATTAACGCTTAATTAGTTCTTCATAACTTTAGTGTTTGTACATAGCAACCTTCGCCTCTTGTTGAGAAAAACTCCACAATATATGAAAGGCGACTCCAAGATGTGGGATGTCGCTGTAGATGCATATGATGATTTAGATGATGTTGGTTTACTTGGGATTGCAAGTCTAACATTGGATGAGCCAGAGTTGGAGTCAAGTTTGGTTGTTGATGAAGCTAATGAAGGACCAAGCAATGAGTGTGTTTCTCCATTAATCATATATGATTAGATTACTTTATAATTGAGTTGTGGTTTTATATTCTATCTAATATTTTGCATATTTGATATTTAACTATCTTATGCATATTTTTTGTGTATTGACTACGGCTTTGTGATGTTGGTGATCATTTACATATTTTATTGGGATCTTTATCTTGTTTTGATTTTATATTTATGTAGGAGTTAAGAATATTTATATTTATAGGGATAATATAAAATTATTTAAAAATTTATAGTCGTACCCTCGCCGTATCTTACCCATTTTTTTTTTTGAAAACCTGTGTCCCCGTACCCGTATCGTACCCGTATTGTCGTACCCGTGTCTATGCAACCTAGCTGCCAACTTATTCTGAAAGCATATATAGAATATGTTGTAATGTACTCTTACCAAACATCTCACAAAGATTTTTTTATTTAAAAAAAAATATTTAACGAAACACCTTCATATCTTCAAGTTCCATCAAGGCATCATCCCATTTTTCAAGGTGGCAAAAAAACTGTCCAAAATTAAACAAGCAAGGAAAATAAAACCTGAAAAATTCAATATACAGAAATCGAAAAGAAACCAAAAAGAAAAAAAAAAGATGACGTGTACATGGTGTCGTAGAACCCCCTTTCATGTTATCTATCGTCCTATATATCTCCCACTCAAAATCCACTTTCCCAAAATCCTCACACTACCATCGATAAATTCACCCCCCATTTCAATCCAAAATCAACATTCTGAATCACAAATTCAATTCAATTAACAACAAAATGCCCCCACAGGAGCAGCAAACGCCACTCCTCGAAGAAGTCTCGGAAGAGCGCGCCTACGAATCCGACGAGAAAATCCACATCATCGGCGTCGGGGAGAATTCCGGCGACGGCGACGAGTATTCGACGGCGGCGCCGCCGTTCTCGTGGCGGAAGCTGTGGCTGTTCACTGGTCCCGGGTTCCTTATGAGCATAGCGTTCCTGGATCCGGGGAACCTGGAGGGCGATCTCCAGTCCGGCGCCATCGCCGGCTACTCGCTGCTGTGGCTGCTGCTGTGGGCCACCGTCATGGGGCTTTTGGTCCAGATGCTCGCGGCGAGGCTCGGGGTGGCGACGGGGCGGCACCTGGCGGAGCTCTGCCGCGAGGAGTATCCGAATTGGGCGAGTTTGTTGCTCTGGGTTATGGCGGAATTGGCCCTAATTGGGTCTGATATTCAGGAGGTTATTGGCTCTGCAATTGCGATTAAGATACTCAGTAATGGTTTGCTTCCGCTTTGGGCCGGCGTGGTCATAACTGCTCTCGACTGGTAAAGATTTTTTTTCGAATTTGGTGTGGATTTGTGTGGTAAATTTTGAATTCTGTTTCTTTTTTTGGGGATTTCGTAAGCATGCTTAGTGTGTGATGAGAGTGATTGGATTTATGTGGCGGTTGGGATTTCGTGTTAGGTATGAGAAAGACAGGAGACAGAGTAATTATTATTATGTTATTCTGTCCAATAGAAACAAGTAATACTCTTTAGTGAAGCAGGGGATACCCTTTAATGAAAAGGGGTTATGGTTTAAAAAAATAACAAAATTCATGGAGTGAAAATTGCATTTCAACATAAACGTGAATTAGGAAGGATTGAAGACTGAACTTTAACTCTTTTGTCCATCTCATGTTATCCTTTTTTCCTATTTTAGAGTGGTTGGTGTTGGCTTTCTTTAATCATGTTTATAATATTTGAGAATGTTCATACTTAAAGCCCCTTCTGTGATGAATATGAAATTTATATGCTAAAGTCTTGTGTTTTGTTGTTATCACTTTCTTGATGCAGCTTCATCTTTTTGTTTCTGGAGAATTATGGTGTGAGGAAATTAGAAGCCCTTTTCGCCGTCCTCATAGCAACTATGGCAATCTCCTTCGCTTGGATGTTTGGTGAAACAAAGCCAAACGGTTCTGAACTTTTAGTTGGTGAGAAAACGTTCTTAATTCCTCAGTTCTAGTAAATTGTAATTAACCAACACCAGCTAAGAGTAAATTAATCTTATTGTAGGTGTTTTGGTTCCAAAACTGAGTTCCAACACAATAAAGCAAGCAGTAGGAGTAGTGGGGTGCATCATAATGCCCCACAATGTGTTCCTACACTCTGCCTTAGTACAATCCAGAGAGGTCGACAATCGAAAGATAGGCAGAGTTAAAGAAGCCCTTCGATACTACTCGATTGAATCAGGCATTGCCTTAGCCATCTCTTTCATGATTAACTTATTTGTTACAACGGTATTTGCAAAGGCCTTTTATGGAACAGAACAAGCAAACACTATCGGCCTTGCGAATGCTGGGCAGTTTCTTGAAGAGAAGTATGGTGGAGGTTTGCTCCCAATTTTGTACATATGGGCTATTGGTTTGTTGGCCGCCGGGCAGAGCAGCACCATTACGGGCACCTATGCTGGGCAGTTTATAATGGGGGGGTTTCTGAATTTGAGGTTGAAGAAATGGCTGAGGGCACTGATAACACGAAGCTGTGCTATCATCCCAACTCTAATTGTTGCTCTCGTTTTCGATAGATTTGATGCCTCGTTGGATGTTCTTAATGAGTGGCTTAATGTACTACAGTCGATTCAGATCCCTTTTGCTCTTATTCCGCTCCTCTGTTTGGTTTCAAAGGAGGAAGTCATGGGCTATTTCAAGATTGGCCTTCTTCTTCAGGTAACTAATATTGTTCTGTGAAAATAGCTAATACTAATCAACTAATACCATTTAGAGTGCAACTGGTGCATAGAAGTATTTATCTTTCTTCTTTAGAGTGTTGTATCAGACTTGCATTTTTAAACTATGATTGCACGTAAGAACTGAGAAATGTGTGTTTTTGTTCTACGTAGGTTGTATCGTGGCTTGTAGCAGCTCTGGTGATACTGATCAATGGATATCTTTTAGTGGATTTCTTCGGTTCTGAAGGAAGTGGTGTGTTCTTCACTAGTGTCGTCTCTGTGTTTTCTATTGCTTACATTAGTTTCGTTGTGTATCTTGTTGCGAGGAGCATTGCCTTTTCGTCTTTGTATGGAAAAGCAAGGACCGGTTTGGGAATTCGATGATTTTATACATTTGATACATCATATGTTGTAGTAGGGGAGTTCATTTTATTAGTAGGATGATGCAAAACTGCATCAATTTGTCTACAAAACTACAATTATAGAGTGCAGGACCAGAATGATTATGTTCATAGAAATCTGAATGTTTGTATGTATCTGTTAGATTGTTACTAGGTTTCTTATTATGGGGGGTAGGTGTCAATTAGCCGACGAATCTGGGAATTATTATGTATTCATGATATTCTGGAATATTTTAAATGTTATGTCATAATTTTGCAAAGTCTAATTCTCCCATTGTATGCTACTTTATGTTTGGATATATTTCTCAAGATATGTGATAGATGAGCCATTTAAAATCAAAAGCAGATTATAAAGAGAAATTCACAAAATTGTTAAAAGGAACAGCCATTAAAATTAATTTATCAGATTCAAGAATAATTGATACAGAGCAATTTATCTGAGTAAGTTGCAGAAATGAACATGTTGAAAGGAATTGATAAAGGAACAGCCATTAAAATTAATTTATAGTCTATATGTAAAAAACTCAATAATGCAAATAAAAATAATTGAATGAACTAGAGTTCCATAATTAATCAAAGGGTTCTTAATAATTCCACTTGAATCCAATCAAAATCACACATCATTCATGATACATTGTACAATAACACCATCTACCTTGATTTTATGTTAAATGGTGTAACAATCAAACACAGCTATAATTTGCTATACATATAAATCTCTAATTTAAGGTGAAATTTTATTGTTCAAGTATGGAATATGTACTTCGTTATTTTGTACGGTTGGGAAGAATTAGCGAAATATAAAGGAACTGAACACAATAAATATATACGAACAGAACCTTATCAGCCGCCTTTGCTATAAGCGTTATTCAAGCCTCCTTGATATTCTTCAGCAAAATTGCTTGATGAGAGTAAGTTTATCTGCATCAGTAAAATCAATCGTTTGATTCTTTTGAATGAATATCGATACATAAAAACGAATGATACTCTGACAGAATTCAAATTATACCTTAATAATTTCATACTTGGATGTTGATTGAGAATAGGCTGCCAAGATTGCCATGTGAAACTGCTGCTTTCACAAAAATCGGTGCATATTTAGTTACGTCAGTTTCTATCATGTATGATACTGTGATTAGTTTCATAAGCAAGGACATATTAGCATCGAATTATGTTAAGTGCTGGAAATTTTTATTTGATTCAGCAAACAGAGCCTCATAGGTGACGAAGGGCATTTTGATTAAGTGATAATTGTGTTAGTAGAGAAACGAAGTGTTAGTAGAGAAAAGAACTTACTCTAAAAGGATCGCTTCTTAATGATTGCACAAACATCGAGCTTCCTCTCCCAGAATCCTGGATATTTAGAAAGTGAAAACTATCTTATTAAAGCTCATAAAAAAAGAAATCGCTCTACAAATGCACTTTCACAAAGAAATTGGTGATTGAAAGCAAAAAAAAAAAAAAAAAAGCATTATAATTTCAGGCAAAAACTTGTATACACCATACACAAAAGTGTATTTTTTTTTAAAAGTATTAGTTCATCATGTGTGATTACCTCCAAAGAAATGTCTCTTAATCGCCTTCCAGTATGTGCACAACAAACGCGGATCGTTGGTTCTTCACTACTTCCACTAATGATGTAGTCTCTTCCATTCATGTAAGAGGAACGAGTGTAGTTACAAGAACTTCCAGTGGAAACTATTCCGAAATCCGTGTGAAGCCTCCCATCAACAGATAAAAGTTGCTTCACCTGGATAAAATAATTATTAGAAATTTCTGTAATTTCTTCATGTCACTTAAGATGATAAACATTGCTTCTAAATGTAAAGAATGTTGAGTATTACCTCATTATCTACAGCAGAAACTAATAAATAAAGATCATCTGGAGAAAATAACACCATAACATTTCCTCTTGAGCTCCTAACCGAATAACAAGGTTGCACGGGCTTCTGTCTTGAATCCCACATCTTCACATCACGATCAAACGATGAAGTGGCGAACAAATGAGGGGAATGGTTTGAATATTTGGCAACATTTATTGGTTCACGATGCATATCGGTGAACAAATTCAAACATTGGCCAGTATTGATATCGTATATGGCGACTTTCTTGGAGTAGCCACTTGTTAGACATCGGTCGTCAGTTGAATTCACGTGAACTGAGGTCAGCTGCTCAAAGTCATCAAAGATAACCGTAGAGTTGTCTTTTGTGTCAGCACTATTGATGTCGTACAATCTCAAGGAACCGTTATCCGAACCTACCAGAAGCTAGACACGACAATCAATGTAGTATTAGTTCGTAACCGTACAACTCATGCAATTTAGACTTATTTTGACCAAGGTTTAACTCATTCACCAAAAAAAAACTGAAATATATACTCCCTCCGTCCACCAATCTTATGCACACTTGCCTTATTTATCCGTCCACCAATCTTATGCACACTCCATTTATGGAAAAAGTCACTTTATCTTTATCCCCCAACCATCATTTAATTACTTCAAATGACATTGTACTTTCACTCACAACCAACCACTTTATTAATAAATAAATCCCACAATACTCCATAATACCCTTACTTTATCAATTTTTTTCTTAAAACCTGTGCCAAAAGCATCAGGCATATGATTGGTGGACGGAGGGAGTAATAAGTATTAGTTCATATGAAAAAAAGTATTAGTTTGTAAACTAGAGAGTTTAACACTTTTTCAATATACAACTAATACTTTCCATCGTATTAGCTGATAATTATATTCACATGAACTAATACTTTTTTCTTATGATTCGCGAAAAGATATAGAGAAACAACTTTGTTGAATTTTTTTAGTCAAAATTGTACGATGCAACATTATTACTTGGTAAAGAGGTAACACCATAACTTGTTACAAGTAACATACAACATGAGATAAAAACAGCGTACCTTAGAGGGTTGTTTCTTAAGCCAACAAAGCCCAAGAATGCTGTTCACACTGATGAATGGAAAAACGCAAGAGACGACATTTCCCGTTTCGTGGTTAAGAACAATGACTTCTCCATCAAGAGTTCCTACAGCCATTAGACTCGAGTCAGAGGGATGGTACTCAAACTGCCTTGGCCTGAGCCTCTTGTCTCCTTCTATTGTACTCTCACTTACATTAGTAATGGGATACAACAATGGTTGTGTAGACGACCCAAACTTTGCAGCACAAAGAGACCTCATATAGAAGTACTGGTTCTTTCTAGTAGAAGATGACCATTGTGCCCTCAGTGGCTTGTGGGAATATGTACTACTTGTTCCAGTTTCACGAGAGTATAAGACATTGAGAACACTCTCTCTGTTCTGGCGCTTATATGGTAAGTATTCGTAATATTTTGAGAAGACGGTTTTTGATCTTTCTATATCCGCTTCATTTATGGTCAAATCATCCATACGAGCCAGAGATGTAATAAGTGTCTCCATGTACGGTGATCGATTAAAAGATATTTGTAATGCGGGTGATTTTATCAGGTACCGGTGAAGTATACTTGTAGCTGACTCATTTTTCTCTTGAACATCCTATTTGTTTAAGAAAACCTAAGACACGTCATAATATAAAAATTAGTAACTTAAAATAGCCAACATAGAGAGGACAACACAACAAGAACTTTAACAACGAGAAGAGTAACACTCTTGTACACCACTTGTAAGGTGCAACTGTACATAATTAATACTTTTTAGTGAAAGAAACTAATACTAACAAACTAATACCTTTCAGTAAAACTAATAATATGATTTAATAATACACTTGAATTGCACGATACACTTGACTTATAGTCAAACAAGAAAGCTGTTACTTTCAATGTAGTTCAAAATCTCTTATCTGTACAAAAGATAATAACATTAAAGTGGAAATAACAGGATTCCAATCTAAGGCAGTACCAAAAAGCAATTCTTTGCTTAACTAGTATATTCTTGAAAAAGAATCCAACGCAATCTTCAGGCCACGTTGAATTACCAAACAAAACTTTTAGACAAGAAAACAATTTTAGTTAATGATTCAGAAAAAGAAAACAAATGCTAAAACATTGGCTATAATCCTTGGAAATGAGCATAACCATCGCTTTCTAAACACAAACCAAAGTCTACTTCCAAATTATGTCAAAATAAGAGTAATTCTTGGCTTATGGACTTGCTTATATAATTCGTAACTGAAAGTAATAGATTTTACTTTTTTCAAGTCCTCCCTTTCTTTATACACAGTATAATTTCTGGACTTGTTCCATTCATATAATTACTACAGATCACATTCTACTTACTCCATAGTATAAATGTGATTCTTGTGGCACATGCTCCATCTATAATTAGTCCAGATGGACCAGATCATATGACATGTGATTAATACTACGCGTTTTCATGGCTCTATGTTAGGTAATTTCCAGCACAGAAGTAAAAATTCCACATGTGTGTCTCTCTCAAACCTCAATTGCATATAAAAACATTTAAAGTCAACTCCACAAGAAATAGGCCATTACATATCACTTAAGTTTGCCATTGGAAAAGGTAAGTTTTTAGTCATTATCACATAGAGTAGCATACTTTTTCCATTAACAATTTCACCAAAACTTGTGTTTAAGTTCAAATTTTAAATGGGTCGACAAGGATAGCATACTTTTATTCTTCCTTTTCACAATCAATATGTATAAAATATGAAACTTTTTTAAAAGTTCAAAGGCCTCTAAGGTCAAAGAATCCCAGCATACATATTCTTGAAAACTGCAATATTCACAATTCTTAGAGACAAAAGAAGCATAAATCGGTTCCAAACTCAATATACGAGGCCAAACAACAAAGACCCAGTTCATAAATTCTAGTAAAACTGACCCATTTTCAGCACAAATCAGCAGCAAAATGCAACACAAACAAGCATCATCAAGACTCAAAAATATGAAGAAATGACAGAGTGAACACCTGAATTCTGTGTTTCGGAAAAACAGGCGCTGAATTAGGTATCGTAGTGGAGTGAAATGAAGATATTTCCTTAAAAAGTTGTGAGAGTTGAGAGAGGAATAAATGAAATGAGAATAGCGTGAGTGGTGGGAATTGTCGGCATGTGCGGCCAAATCCCAAATGAATGAAGACGATTTACGGATAACTACTCACTATTACAACAACTTATAAGTTATAAATCATTTTTTCTTATTATTTTCTTTTCTAATTTTCTCATAAATTAATTATCAACTCGAGTCTTCTATCAAAAAGAAAAAAATATTACCAACTCCGAGTCTAATTCGGTGTGAGTGGGGGCCGTGGGTGTTTACTTGTTGATTTATCCTTTTTGAGGGTGCATTGTACATTTTATTTTACAGTATATATTTTAAATATATAAATTATTATATTGATATATAAACTTATTTATATTAAAAGGTACAATATGTATTTAATTAAATAAATTGTATGCTTATTATAAATAAATTGAATATTTTAATACAATAACTTATATATTTTAAAAATATATCATAAAATAGCACCTGACACATACAAGACTTACCCTTATTTCTTCGGTTGGTGGAATTAATCATCGTAAGTTGGCCTCACTATCTAAACTCGTGGATAAAATCCATAGTTGACTTGTGTGATGGAACAATAAGCACATTTCTTTGGGGCCAATGGGGAGGGGATGTACAAAGAGTTTGTTAAGGTGGTTGGGGGTGGTAGAGAGATTTTTTTTAGGATGATTCATGGGTAAAAGAAGATCTCTTAAAAAAAATTCAAGAGATTGTATAAGTTGAGTGTTCAAAAAAATTCAAATATTGGTGAGAAGGGGAAATGGGTCGAGGGAGTTGAAGTGAAGGTGAGGTTTGTTAGATAGAGAAGTAACTTTTTTTAATGATCTTCTTTCTTGAATTAATAAAGTTAAATTACAGGTTTATCAAGAGGACGGTTGGCAATGGAAATTCTCTTCAAACGGCATTTATTCATCCAAACTCAAATGTGAAAGAATTTTGGCTGCAAAGTCGAGGTCCGTGGATGGTGGTCTCGACAATTTGTGCTTCAAAAGACATTGGAACAACTTTGCTCCAGCAAGTGTCCAAACAATCTCATGGAAGAATCTGGCATTATACTTATTGTTGTCTTAGAGTTCATATGGTTCCTCATATTTCTATTGCTACATAATAAGCTATATTGACCGACATTTGACCAACTAATACCTTTAGTTGGTCCAACTAATACCTTTTACACTCAGTTGTACTTGTAGTATTAATAGAACAGATTAGGGTATAAATTACTAAATCTTTCAACAGGAAAAGTTTTCAACTCTAGAAATGTCAAATTTTTTGAAAACATTTTTCCTTTTTCTAACAAGAAGGCTACAATCAAATTCATTAATGATTTAACTACTCAATTACATATTGTTCCTACCAATGATGATGGTTACTTATTTGATCATGCAATACCATCTATGCATGATATCTCTATGCATGATTCTTCTCCTATTTCTGATCACTCCACACCTATTTCTGATAATAATGTCAATCATGTGGATGACTCAACCATTGACATTGAACAAATCCCACAACATGAGCTTGTACCTCGGAATGATGAACAAGAGTTAAGAAGATCTTCTAGATCAAAAGCCTTACCTGCATATCTGAGTGTTTACAAAATCAATCTCCCTGATTCTCTTAACCATACTTCTGCAAACATCACTGTCAAATCTCTGATTACTTATCCAACAAACACCTTTCCTCTACGTATGCTCATTTCATTGGTAACATTACTCAAATTCCTGAGCCCAAAACCTATAAACAAGCTTGTACTGATCCCAATTGGCAACAAGCAATGAAATCTGAGATTGATGCCCTGGAAAGAACAAACACTTGGAACCTGGTTCCACTACCACCTGATAAGCACCAGATTGGGTGCAAATGGGTATTCGTGGTTAAATATAAACTGATGGAACTGCTGATGATACAAGACAAGATTGGTGGCCAAGGGATATACACAGGAAGAAGGAGTTGATTACTTTGACACCTTCCCCCCCGGGCAAAAAATAACCACCGTGAAGAATTCTTTTATCTGTTGTTGTTGGTAAAAACTGGTTCATACATCAATGTGATGTCAATAATGCCTTTTTACATGGTGATTTATCTGAAGAAATTTACATGACCCCACCCCCTGGATATTGTGATCCTTCTAATTCCAGAGTTTGCAAACTTATAAAGAGCTTATATGGTCTTAAACAAGCTTCTAAACAATGGTTCACTAAGCTTTGTGAAACTTTGTTATTTTTTGGTTACATTACAGTCACATATTGATAATTCTTTATTCACTAAGACCACTGACACATCTTTCACTGCTTTTCTTTGTTATGTTGATGATATTATAATCTGTGGTGATAGCATGACTGAGATTACTGCTGTAAAATCTTTTTTACATGAGAAATTTACAATAAAGGATCTTGGTAACCTCAAATACATACTTGGCATTGAGGTTGCTAGAACCAAAACAGGTATGCAGCTGTGCCAAAGAAAATATGCCTTAGATTTACTCAATGAATCTGGTTACTTGGGTGGTAGACCCTGTACTACTCCAATGGACTCAAAACAATCTTTTACCACTGGTGATTCTCCTCTCCTAGAGGATTCTTCTATGTACAGAAAGTTGGCTGGTAAACTCTTATATCTCACCATTACCAGACCTGATGTCTCTTATTCCTTACAAACTCTTACTCAATATATGAGTAAACCTACTACAGCTCATCTAGCTGCAACTCACAGACTACTCAGGTATATAAAATCCACTCCAGGTCAAGGAATTTTTTACTCCACTAACAACACCTTTAAAGTGCAGGCCTTTACTGATGTTGATTGGGCAAGGTGCACTGAAACCAGAAAGAGCATCACTGGCTATGTTGTATACTTAGGCAACTCTCTTATTTCCTGGAAATCCAAGAAGCAGTCCACAGTTAGTAAATCTTCAGCAGAAAGTGAATATAGGGCCATGGGAGCTACTACAGCTGAAGTTCAATGGATTCTTTACATCTTGAGAGACCTTCACATTCATCATCCTCAACCTGCCATCATTTACACCGATAGCAGAGCAACTCATTGTATGGCTTACAATCCTGTTCTCCATGAGAAGACCAAGCATATAGACATTGACTGTCATTACACCAGAGAAAAGATCAAAGAAGGCACCATCAAAGTCATTCAAATTCCAACTGAAGAAAATTTGGCAGATGTATTAACAAAACCACAAGAACCTGCCTTATTTCAGCAATTCAAGAGCAAAATGGGACTAATAAATATCCACTCTCATTTTTTTTTGGGGGTAATAAGCTATATTGACCGACATTTGACCAACTAATACCTTTAGTTGGTCCAACTAATACCTTTTACACTCAATTGTACTTGTAGTATAAATAGAACAGATTAGGATTATTTTTCATTCATCAAGTTGTACAGATTATCTCTCTACACTTTGTAAACATTCTCTCTCTCAATAAGATTTGTCTTTCTTCTTAGATTCAAGATATGTTGAATCATCTTTCTCTACACTACATGCTTTCTTTATCACTGTGAAATGCTTGGCATGAGAGAAAAGACTAAAATTGCCTCCACTATATGGATGAGCATTATGTGGACAATTTGGTGTTAAAGAAATGAAGTTGTATTCCAAAATTCTACTCTACAGCCCCTAAAGGTGTTTGACGAAATTAGAGCAAGAAATTGGTCGTGACTCTTGGTTAGGGACTCGAATGTAAAAAAATTACAACATCTCAACTTTGTTTAAGGAGCCTAGATCTGTAACCTGTGATAAGTTCTTTTGGAATTTTAATGTCAAGTAGGACGATTAATGGAGGATGTAATATATAATAGGAGTGTTTGTCAGGGACGAACCCAAAAATTTCACCGAGGGGGCCCATTTTATAACATAGTGTAGTTAAATGCATTTTTTAATTTTTATATATTTTTTAGAATTATTTGGACTAAATATTTTTATATTAACGGAGCCGAATACATTTATATATATATTTAAAATGTGAATTATACATATTTCTTTATCTATTTCGTTACCCATTTCTCAACCAAAGATCAACATTTTATTAATAGAGTGTTGATTTTTACAAATATTAATAATAGTGGTGTACGGTGAAAATGATGTACATAATGCTTTGTTTAAAGGAGACAAACACTCGTATGAGACGGTTTTTTACATGATATATGGTACAACTTAACACAAATAACACTCATCCTTTCAAAATATTAAAGTGTTAATACACAATTTATGCTCCGTCTTATTATGAGACCGTCTTACACAAGTGTGTCTTAATTATAAATATATACATATAGAAAGTTCAAGTGGGGCCAGGGGGCCCAATGACCCCCTTGGCCCCGGTGTAGGTCCGTCCTTGGTGTTTGTACTTCTTTTTCTAAGGATTGGAGTATCCGTTGTACTTTAAACTTTGTTAAGGTATACTCCCTCCGCCCCATAAAGGTAGACTTATTGTTATTTTCACACATATTAAAGAAGGTAAGCTATTATAGTTAAAATATTAATTTTTTGCTTTATTTTCTCATTCTTCTCTTATTAATAGTGTCTAGATATTTTTTTTTATCGAACAAATGGTGACTCGAACTCATGACCTCACGGTATATGTATTGATGTTCTAACCACTTGAGTTATTCAACTTTGTATAATAGTGTCTAAATATTGATTTGGAAAAGAAACAAGATATATTGAATAAGGGCAAAAAGGTGTAAATAAAATATTAATAATATATTAAATATAATAAGTGGTCGATCTTCGTGAGACGAACGAAAATAAAAATAAAACATACTTTTGTGGACGGATGGAATAATACTCTTTTTCTTTTTTTCTTTCTTTTTTCTTTTGATACCCTCCACCCCCAACTGAAATGTGTAATTTAAATTATTTTTAAACAATTTAGTTGGATTAAAATGTGTTAGTTGATTAATATCATGTATTTTTATTTAAAATTAATTACTTTCATTAATAAACAGTACCAGTTGTTAATCAATTACTCATTGCGCGGGCTTACTCGAGTGTTAGTACTTTTTTTGAGGCACTTTCTTAGGAATAATCAAAACATGAAATGATTGTCAGACGTGGATAGTTTAATCGGTATGAGCTCCACTACCTGGATCACGAGATCTTGAGTTCGGTGATACTTGGAGAAAAAAAATTATTATCTCTTGTGGTGATTCCTCTAATGGTGTGGCAATGTTCCCCTTGTTGTGGTCGTTGCGGTTTCGAGGTGAAGTCTCGGGTGGTACACCTCTTGTGGTAGTTGTGGTTTCGGTTTACATCGAGACGAAAAGATGTTGCGTGGTGGGGTGATGTTCCCCCATTGTGGCCGTTGCAGTTTCAAGTTGCAGACTCGGGTGGTTCCCCTCTTGTGGTGGTTGTGGTTTCGATTTACAAAGAAGATTTAAAAAAAAATATTATCATGTATTCAAAGGATTGAATGAATTATCAGAATTGATTATCTTAAAAATTATTATAATTAATTACCTTTAACAAAAAAAAATCAAGAAATGATTAAAAGCTAGTAGTGATTAATTAATTGTAGATAAATAAGATAATTTAGTTATCTTATGGGTGTTTTGCAAAAAAGTTATACATTGGGGAGTGATTTAATTTAATAACGGTGAGAAAAAATTGCTCAAATAGTAAAAAGTAATAAATATTTGTAAAATTTATAAAAAAAATAAATGTTGAGTGTTTGATAAAAAAAATTATATAAACTAAAATATTAGTGAAAAATTAGAAACAACTAAATACATATTAATCCTAACTTTTTAGATTATAATCTACTTTTACACATAATTTTATGTGGTTACAATGATGATTGATACTTTTTTTTTTAAAACACCCACGTAATCTCCATAAGCAAAATTACACAGTTTCATATTATAATGTTTTTAATTGGAATAGAAAATGTGACAGTGATTAAAACATTTTAGAATATTATGAATAATAGGCAAATAATATTATTAGAATTCTCATATTGAAAGGTAGTCGTGGAATCATTATAACTTCATTTCCTTATCATTATGGATCTTTTCCCATGTCTCCTATCTCCCTCCTATTACTATAACCTATGTTGCACGGGTACGGATGTGGAGTGCAGATACGATACGATTCAGGTGCGAGAATTCGTACATTTTCAAATTTTTAGGATACGATACGGCGAGGATACGTTAATTTTTTTAATTTAATTATATATATCACATGTAATAATATTAAAAAATTTACAACAATTATATATAACGCATGTAATAATATCAAGAGTATTTAAAACAGATGTACTAATATCAATGAATTCATCCCCATAAGTAACAAAACAACAATTAAATCAAATATTATCAACCTATACAAGTCATAAATCATAATAAAAGATTAATAAATTTTAATATTTAATAAGTTTTAGAGTGTGTCCTTCAAATTATTAGTAAATTTTAATTTTTTACAAAAAAAAAACCCCCAAAATTTAATAAATTTTATAAAAAAATCTCGATACGTATCCGATACGCGTATCCTTGGAACAGGATACGCGTATCCGATAGTAAAAAAAATAAAAAAAATTGGGATTCACCACGTGGCGAATCAGGTGCGAAACCTACCCGAATCCCACCCCAGGCGAATCCGATACTGCATACTGTTAATATTTTAAGAATCTGTGCATTAGAGACTATAACATAATCCCTTCGTCCACAAAATTCATACACTTGTTTTATTTATCCGTTCACTAAATTTATATCTATTCTTTTTATGAAAAAAGTTATGTTATTTTTATTCATCAATCATCACTTAATTACTTTAAATATTATTGTATTTAACTTCACAAACAATTACTTTATTTATTAATAAATTTCATATATAATATTTTTACTTTGGCAAAATGTGAAATTAGTTAAGGGGTGTGACTTATATTACTAAAGAATAATTTTTTACTATAACGGGTGTGACATTTTACTATAAAGGATATTACTCATAAAAGTGAAGAATATGACTTATATTATAACAAAGAGTATTATAATGATAACTGAAGGATGTGACTTATATTACTAAAGAGTATGCCTATTATAAAAAAAAATCAATTTCACGGTGAACAAATTTCACAGCATACCAACTTTTTTACATTGTTTACTTTATCTATTTTTTTTGTAATATTTGTGCCCATAATTATAAGTATAATTTTGGTGAACAGAGGGAGTATAAGTTATAAACTTGTAAGTAATAAGTTATAACACAACTATAAATATAATTTTGGTGGATGGTGGGAGAATACTTTATAAACTTGTAAGTAACGAGTTATAACACATACCTTGATTTTCATGAGATAATATATCATTCGTGGTGGTGAGTCGATATGATGTGACATTAGCTTCCTTATCTCATTATGTAGATGTGAATGTACATGTTACATATATATATTTATCGGGACGTTATATATACTCCATTAGTCACGTGATTTATTCAACACTTATTTTATTTGAACATCCCAATATTATTTGAATATTCTTAAAATAAAAATAAATATAATATTAAAACACTCACAACATCCTTATTTTATTTCACTCAAACCCACTAAAATCTACTTTATTTGGTTTGCGTGTTATTTTCAGTATTCAAGTCCTCACTCATTGGACAGAGGAAGTATTATTTAATTCAATCTTCTTCTTTTTTTAGCACAATTCAATCTAAACAATCGTCCGATTGATAAGTTTAAGCATCATATCAGTTCCCACCGTATTGGTGTTTGGCTTTTTTTCTTTTTCTTTTTTTTTATTGTTGGTAGATCGCATGGTTCGACACTTTTTAGAATATGCATACTACCAACTGTAGCACAGTTTACCGTATATTAAAAAAATTGATATTTTTTGATTCGATAAATGTGGTATACAAAAAATTTCGATAAGTTTTCACCCTTAACCATGAATGTAAATGAGTGAACTTTAGAAAAGAACACAAAAATTGAGAATGACATAATTTTATTGTCGTAATACATTGTTTTTTATTTAGGGTTGAAAATGAAATAAATTTGATGTTAATTGACAAAAAAAAAATCCTTGTTTCCTTTTTTTTTTATAACAAATTAATAATTTGATACTTATTCTGAAAAAAAGTTGAAAGTTGGGTCAAGTGCAATAAATGACAAAGATAAATTATTGTTTTTCAATTTGTCCCCTACAATATTGATTACAAGGTCCGAGCAAAGATAATATACCATTAGTTATCAACAAGAAGACTCTCGAGTCTAAATAATTAAATCTTAAAATGACATTTATTTGCTCTAAAATTATTTATATAATATATGAACTATAAATTTAGGGTAAGTCTTTTGTATATCAATTGCACTTTATTCAATAAAATTAATTAACATTATTTAATAAAAATAATAAATATCAATCAATTAATATTATTAAGTAAAAATAATTTGTTTAAACATGCATTTGAATTGTAGAGTGCATCTGATGTATACATAACTTTGTGTAACTTTATAAAAAATATATAAACATTTCACCTTGACAAATATTTATACACAAAAGTGTTTCATAGATCCCACAATAACTTCTTATAAATCTTGTTATGTGAGATGAAAATCTAATTTATCATCGTCGCCTTAAGATGAAGATTAAACAAATAAATTGTGAATTTATGACCAATTTAACATGAGACGCCATGAAATGACCTCATAAAAAATCCCATGTTTATATAATTATTATATCCCGTTTTCTTGAATTATATGAGTACTTGTAGCGACAGTGATTGCTCACCAACCATTATTATTGTGATGGACAAAATTAAGTATTAATCGCGGTGCAATAGTGCTATGTCACAATAACACAACGATTGCGACATTTAGTCCGCCCATCTCTCTTGCAAGATGTAATGCAGCACGGCAATAAAATATAGGAAAAATGATTTTTCTCTTCCCATAGCGTAGCTTTGTTACTTTTTGATCCTTTTAGATTTCATCCACTAACTTATCGCACTTTTATCACTTTTTCTATTTTGATTCATGTAAATTGTAAGACAAAAATCAAAATTTAAAATAAAAAAAGACCAAAAAGTCGAAAGCGTCTAGATTATATAGAACGAAAATCAAAATCAAAATGTAAAAGTCAAATAGGATCAAAACAAAAAAATTGCAAAGTTATAGGAACATAAAAACCTTTTTTTGTAAGATAAAATACAGGGAAAACTTACTAATAGATATATTTCAAGATAACAACTTATTAATAGATACAAATTTGTTGCATATATATAGGTACATTTGCACCTTCGCTTGCAACTTTAATTATATATGCAATCTCGTTTGTATCATTTGTATCTATTAGTTATTTCTTAAAAAAATTATACTTATTAGTAATTCAGGTGGTTAAGAAGAATCCAATGTAGTAAACAGTATTCATAAAAGATGAGCGATTACAAAGTTGACAGATTTTTGTATCATACAAGTACACCCCATATGTCATTCAACACCGAGTAACAAATACAAATGTAACAAACTTGGAAACAAAGTAAATATTAGCACACCCAACATCTACCAAGTTAAATGAACAATAATGTTACAAGATACAAGTATATTGCTTCCAAACATAAACTGATCGTACCACCATGCTGCTATCAATTGGAGCTCTGCATGCAGTAATATTCAGGAAAGCACGATAAATAACAACATTCTTAAAGAAAAGGTTCGATAAAGTTGGAACTCCTTATGAATTCCAACAACATGAAAGAGTAAATTGCAAAATTGGCACATATTTATCGGGTGTTGGCAATTTTAATCATAAACGAATCTAAATTTCAATCAAGTTCCATAGTTTTTAAAACGATGCAAGTTTAGTTATATATTGAAATTTTTTTATGTCAGAATAATAATTAATTTGTGACTTTTTTAATTAAGCTCAATATACATGGAATTTTGGGAGCTCACGTGAACAACACGTGCAAAAATCATGCAACCTTGTCAATAAAGGACTAAGATTGCATAATCTTAAAAGTTAAGAGACTTAATTGAGAAAATTAATTCGTACATGACTAAAATAACCAACACCTAGTAGATATGGGACCAATTTTAGCCCGCATGGGCGTAGCTCAGTTGGTTCCTGGGTGACAGATTGCTACAAGGGACCAATTTTACAATTTACTCCAACACGAAAAGATAAAGAGCAGGTCTCCAGTGAACTAGGTTCATGTGATCTCTCTTTCTCAAAGCAATACTATTTAGTATATGAAGTATCACATTTTAAAAAGTATTTTTTATGTGTTAATTCTTTTAAAATCACTAAATTGTGATACTTTGTATGCTACACGATATTACTTTGTAGTATTTACCAAATTCACCATAAAACTTCTGTGAACCAAGTTCATAGAAGTTTTGTCAAAGATAAATAGAGCAAGGATAGATATTGAAATCAATCATTTTTTTAATTAGTGATTACCTTGGAAGCATTTCTTAATCAGTGTAGGTGCTGAGTGCAGCAACAACTAATCCCGTTGTATCAAGGGTCGATGCTACATCAGGGTACCCTTTCCAGGATGTATTGATTTTGAGAGAAGGATAGAGCCAGCTTTTTATGGAAGATACAAAGGAGTCGGGATCCGGTGCAAGCATTGCTTCCCAATCCACCTGTACGCCCTCGGGAATGCTTCCGGTGAATTCCATGTTAGCAGCAAGAAGTAGCCCCAATAACACGATGAGCCCAATTACAGAACTACCTCTTGATAGCGGCACAAAGTTATACCTGAAGAGGGTATTTCTGTCTAGTCATACAAAGACATACAAGTGCTCTATATACACACTGAAGAAATTTCTCACCAATAATAAGTTATCCTTAAGATTGCATCCCTCAATTTCTCAAGCTCATCAAAATCTGTCGTACCGTAATTTTCACCACAATAAGCATCACAGAGTGCCTGCAATTTCAGTTTCGTTTATAAATAAGATGGGGTATTTTCTGATTGCTTTCAAAGATATATAAAAGAGATGAAACTGTTGTCTTCTGTAACAAGCTGTGGACAAAAATCCACGCAAATAAATGAAGATAATTTCCAGGATTTACAGAAAGTAGAGGAAGTTTATTCATATGATGATTCAGCAGCTAGTAAGGATTCACTGGGTCACAACATGGTTCGAGGAATTTAGAACAAAACAGGAAGATAATAAATTTGAGAAACAGCACATTGATTCTCAATTTCAAGAAATGTTCAAAAAGGACGAAATATGTCCAAGTAAGAACCACTGAATTAATCGCCGCAAAGAATAAGTTGAAAAAAGCAAAGTTTTATGAAAACCAGTATTATCCTGCAATTGGTTTGCATATTCTGTATTTTTAAATTGTTCAAGTTGTTCCATTAAAAGGTATTAATTGATTGTATCAGTTGTTTTTACTATAAAGCGATAGTTGCGGAACAGTAGCAGTAAAACTGTTTTACATATGACCAACTCGTCGAAAAAAGTTGCTTAAGAATTAAGATTGTTTTCAAGTTAAGAATTAGGGTCAGAAGAGATACCTCCCATGCTGAAGTCATTTCCACATCAAAGTCATCCCACCTAGAAGGTGTACAAGGTGTTTTGATAGCAAAATCATATCCAACTGGCTCCCTGAAATGCAAAAATTATACAAAAAAAATTAAAATGACAAATATACCAACTAGTTTAATAATGAGCAGTTAACAAACAACTTGATCTTTCAACAAACAAACTTGCACTTACGTTTTCCCTAGGGAGATCCTTGTTCCTTCAAGACGCTTTCTGCAATAACAATGTGACCAAGAGGGATCTCAGTTAAGAAAACTTGTGGCAATAAACTTGCACTATAAGGCCACTGTGTTAAGAGAAGTAGATAAATTTCACAAAAGGATCTATTAAATGAAAATTACCCCTCGAATGCCGTACTTTTGCACCAAGTAGCCAACCAGAAATCCTGGCCGACAGCTCCATGTAGATCTGCGCATGATTCTGCCTTCATTATCTGCACCGTGAATATCAAGGATCAATATATATAAAACTTGTCAGCATCATTACAGTAAACTTTCTTAACCAAAAAAAGAAAAACTAAAAACCAAATATCATTATATACAATACTGCAACACCAGTACTGCTGATAAGAAGTCTAATAAAAGCCAAACATCATAAGAGAGTTATCTTGGATGGATTGGCAGAATACACATGAATGATGAATGGAAACAAAAATTGAAGCACATTTTAACATAGTTGTCTCTTATTAATATTACTTACTTCTTGCAGTTTCCCGTTGTCTCTGAGATTGATGAGGTGGTCCTTCTTGTCAGAAACATACTTATTCTGCTCCATTACTGCTTTGGCAACATTAAATGTTCTGGAGATCAACAAGAAATGAGCATTTGATATCAGAGTTTCATCATTCAAATGAAAACATTTCAATTTCACAAGATCGAAACTTCGTAGAAGTGATTGAGGTAATTTAAATTTTACGGATATAAAAATGTAGTCCGAGTGTCTTACCTCTGAAAATTTGGATAATAGCGTACCACTTTAGCTTGCCCGTGAATAAGAGGAGTGTGGGACCCAAATCCAGCATTAAACTCCTCGCTAGATAACAGAGAAAGAGCCAACTTAATAGGAATTTTATCAATTTTTAGGGTCTGAAAGTTAGTAAAATTAGGAAACTATTAACGTGGGGCATGAAAGATACTCCATAAAGTATCAATCTAGGATTCAGAATTGTTTCACCGTGCTTGGCATTCTATAGTTTATATCCTTATTTATTGATATATATATATATATATATATATATATATATATAATCCTACTCTTTTCTTATTTTTTCCAATCACGTGAAATTAATATATATTTTATGTTTATTATTTTGATTTATAAAATATTGTTGGATAACTAGAAACTATAAGATGTCAAACATGGTTTTAAGATGTGTGAGTTAGTTTCTATCTTTCAGGTCTTGGATCAATAGTTTTCTGTTTTTCATTTCCTGAATATGTAGAATAAAACTTTCAGGTCTGTAATTGATAGTTTTACTATTTTTCAGGTCCTGAAATGATAAAACTCCTAATTTATGTGTATGCAAAATATATATACAGATGTAGGTACACAAAACTCTATTTCTCCTTTGGAATAAATATCTATATAATGAGTAGGTCTAGTGTGAAAATTTTCATGTATGAAAATCTATAAAATTGCCCTAAATCAACCATCTACACCCTAAACACTAAATAATGAACCCTAAATTATGACCTATTCGGGCCGGGTGAACCATGAACCACTTGGGCCGAGTGAACCATGAACCACTCAATTTTGTCTTACCTTCACCAATTACAGAATTTGGTTGTAAATTAAAGTTTTTTCATGTATGAAAATTTTCATACTAGACTTTGTCCTATATAATTGATGCCTGAATAACTACATGAAAATAAATATAAAAAAAAAAATTTGATCGGGCAAATGGTGACTCGAACCCATGACCTCACGGAGTAGGTAGTGGTGCTCTAACCACTTGATCTATTCCACTTCTTCAATTAAATGAAAATAAATTACTTTGAGCTCCCGAGCAATTTACTAAATCTATCGAGAACTTCCAAGTTAATTGGTCCATCTCATTATATGTTTGTTACAGAATACTAATGCAACAAAATTCTGATCATTAGACACAAATATATGAAATACAATGACTTACATACCTCAATTTGTTAATCCAAACAACGGGATCACATGGTTCAGAGATTTGCCTCCATTTGACAGCTAAGGAATAAACGCCATGCCATGGCATTGTAGGACGTCCATAAGGTCGCTCTTCTAGCACAGTGAGTGATTCAAAAAGGCTGGTGGTGCTGCAACCCGCTCCACCTCTGTTCTGACTAGGAGTAAGTTTATCTCTTCTTCTGACTCTCTTTCCCTGTTTTGATGTACCTTTAATTGAATGTTTCCATTCAGTTTGCAGAGAACGCCAAACCTTTTTACTTTTTTGAGCAATCTCTAAAGCAGCAAGTCCCGCCATTAGGTACTGGTCCATGTTCAGATAGAGGTGGTCAGTCAGTTAAGAAATTACCCAAACAAACAGTGGGAGAAATAGGACCCACATAGAAATCATTTTGGGAGAATATCTTAGTGCAGATTGCATTTAAATTAGTTAGATGAAAATAAAAATAAACCACACAAGATAACACTCTTGCTTGAAATGTAAAGGTGAACAATTTTTCAACTAAATCATGTGGTAGTAACACATAAACTAGAAAATGACCTCTTCCTCATTCCTCAAATAATGCTTTTATATATCCCAGTTTTAGGGAATGGGCATACCCCTCCAAATAGGAGGAATGTAAGTGTTACCATGCCCATTTCCCACTACCACCATTCCCATTCTACTTTAATAAGCAAGCACCCCCCATGTTTTTTGCAGATAAATCTAAAGCTGGATATAATCTTTAGCCACTATCAACTAAAGTTACATCAACGTAACTTAGCAACATGTAGGTCTTGTGTGAGACGGTCTCACGGTGAGACGGTCTCACGGTGAGACGGATCATAATTTCGGAATGGTGCTTTCACACTTTCGAAGGGGTGGGTAATAATTTGTGCTAGTTTGTGAACCATCCCTTGCAAGAACTTTCCATAAGTAAACTATATGGAAACTGATGCAATCATGCAAACATATATTCTTCTTGCAGTTCAAACTATATAAATTTGAAAAATATGCTTCAGAAATTCAGTACAAGCTCTCTATACTAACTCATTTTTTATACAGTCACCTGTCGTTTGTTAGGCAGGAATCCTGGGCAATGGTATTGGATCTTCTTGCCAATAGAATCTGCAGCCTGCAAGAGGGATGATTTTTGCTTTGTCAAAGAAAATTCTTGTTTTTTGAGCTTTCCCTTTCTCAAAGAATCTCGTAGAGGAGGTTGCCTGTATACTTTCTCGCATACATTCTTTGGATGCAGCCTTTTACACCAATATTCCTAAAGAATACATAAAAAAGAGTGTCAATATTGACATCAAATTCAACACTGTATTTACTTATTAGCAGTCCCAGTTGTGGTGTGTTAAGTTTCAAAGTCAAATGTCTACTGTTTGCAAAATTGCCCATTCACTAATCATACACCATGTAGCACCAAGCCTTTTCTAGGAACCCGTTTCATGATCATATATTCGGCTGCAAAATCATCTTCCAGTTCTTTGCTATTTTAAAGTTCATCTCCCAATAAATAAAAAAAAAACAAATTCTGCTATAGGCTAGGCTGAAAATTACAAAAATATTTTTTTATGAGTATTGAGTTGATAAATTCTTGCATTAATTCCAGGGAGTAGAGTGAAGCCATGCCATGATGCCGTGCACAATGAATTAATTAGTCTAATTTACCTTAAAGAGGGGGTCTATATCACCATCAAGGTCAAACCAAGAAAACTCAGTGTTGTACTTCGAAGCTGTGTATAATGCAATTTCTTTCTGCAAGGAAGATAACAGGAAAATAAAAAAGAAAATAAAAATAAAAGCAGCACCCAACACGAAAGCATGGTGCCATGATGATCTAACTATAGATTAACATCATGATCATTCACAATCATGTTTATATGGTCACTGAAGAAAAGAGAAATTATGAACAAGAATTTCAGTCTATATTCATTAAGTATCTGTGTCCCAAGTAAAAAATAGAAAGCTACATGATTCAATTTTCAGGGTTCTCTCAGTCACTCTCCTTACTAGTATTAAGAAATTTATCTGATATTCAGCCTAAAAAATAATTCTCAACTCTACTGGCTAGATACCAAATGTAATATTGTCTATTTCTCCAGGAAACTAAGCAAGCAAAAACAGTGACGCGCTAAATAGTACTTTGAGCTCTACCATTATCAGAACCACAACCAACCCAGAGAAATTAGCAGAGAGGATTGGTCGAAAAAGCCAAATAGAAATAACAAATCATTTGTGCTGGTATGTATGCATGAAGCCATGAACATTAAATAAATCTTAAAAATAATGCAGACATGAATTCTGTCAAACACTCACTGGAAACATGTCATACTGAAATGAAAATAACCTGATAAAAGGCTAAGCACTGGAGTACAAATTTTTCCATCGAGTCCAATTCAAGGTCCAAGGCTGCATCATAATCTTTAACCTGCATCGCAAGACCAGCCACATGAAAGGTTATATATGTACCATAACCCTCATTTTGATAGAAACAAGAAGAAATACAGAGAAAAAGATCATACTGCTTCCTTAAATTCTCCAATAGCGTGATAGCAAGAAGCTCTTAAGTACAGGCACTCGATATTCGAGCTATCAATACTTAATCCCAAAGATAATTCCTTGATGGCATTCCTGTAATCATAAATTTGAATAGGGAATTAGGTACAGTGAAATCTTCATTATACAAACATATTTTTAAACCCAATGATTTCACAAGACCTAGTACGTAGGACGAAACATTTCACAGATTCCAAGATATATGCCCTCAGAATAATGATCCTAAATGATAATTGACAAAACTAATGAAATAATAATAATAATGCGTGCAAACTACAAACACGTTAGATTAATTGAAATTTAGCAACCGAGGCGTAGGAAAAAAAGACATTTATAGCTCTTGAGCACATAAAACACTGTAGAAAATTTTTCAACAAATCTATGGGTAAGTTGATTTCTAGAAGAACACAATATCAGTTGACTGTTTTTTTTTATATGAAACAAGAAAAATAAGGCATGTGGATAAGACATCAAATGAGGTTTGAGGAATTGATCAGTTAAATGAATCATACTCCCTCCGTCCCACTGTAATTGCCTCGTTTTCCTTTTATGGACGTGATAGAACAGAGGAATTGGATATATAAAGGACACGAATTTAATATAAATAACACAGTATTTTACTGATAAATGAAAAGAAAGGAATCCTCAAAAGAGGCCACAGAGAAATCTCTGCCACAAGCCAAACGGCGCTCAATTCTATAATCCAAAGATAAAGATAATTCTAGAGGGACATCATTTAAATAGACTCAAACCCTAAACCTAATTTATGCCCTAAGAAATAATGTCCATGACCCATTTATTTATTCTAGACTTAATTAAAAGACTTAACATAAAATAAAAAGGCCACTAATACTAATAATAGATACTTAAGGAGGCGTGACGGGGACGTCCCCACTATAACTTTCTCATTTCATAAATGGAAAAAGTAACACTCCACTACCCTATATTTTTATCCCCAATAAAGCAAAAAGGCCCTCCATTTAATATACCACTTCTCAATTTTCATCCACAAAAAAAGCAAAAAGGTCCACCAACTAATATTTTAATACTATTCCTTAAACCATTCAACCAAAAGAAATGAGTCAATTACAATGGGACGGAGGGAGTATAATATTTGGGCATCTGGGCTTTGCAAAATCAAATGAAGAATAATTTATTTGACTGAGTACCGCACCTCAGGGCATGTCAATAAACAGATAAAGACTATCAAAACATAGCAATTTATTCAAGGAATTTCCAAGACATGAAAATAATAGAGGATAAGTGATGGATCCTCTGTACCGAGGAATGCTTAAAACTCGAATGAATGCACGAATTGTAAGCGAAGTGGCAAAGCGCCGTCAAACTCAATAATCAAAAAAACGTGAATCCCCAAATCTGAACCCTACGAACTAATAAAGACACGGACGCGCAGGCCCATGGGCTGCTCAACGAAATCAAAAACAAATCCAAACAATTCTAAACAAGGAAATAAAAATCTCAAGCTTAAAGGACAAAAATTAAACATTTGCCGCCAATTTCTTCTTTCTCTTTCTCTCGTACTTGCGATGGTAACGGTCCTCCGAGACCGCAACCGTGGTTCCACATCACCTCCCCCTTCGAGAGGAACCTTGTCCTCAAGGTTCAAGGCTGGAAAGCGCGCACGCAACTCCTCAATTGATTCCCCGTCGCATCCGTTACGCCCAATCCTTTCCATCGAACCAACGCTTCCCCGCGACTCAACCTCGACCAAATGATCTCCAAATGATACTCCAAAACATCTCGCTTGGTTCAAAAACCGGGACCCCTTCCCTGCATTATGGTGGCAAAGTCCGGGTAGTTACCGCCACATCCCCATGTCGCGCCGCAACAACGAAACGTGAAACACCGGATGAATTCGAGAGTCGGAGGGTAGCTCCAATCGGTATGCCACCGGCCCAATCCGCTCAAGGATCCGAAAAGGTCCACAAAACTTCGCAGCAAGCTTCTGGTTCACTCTTTTAAAAACGGATTGTTGCCGATAAGGGTGCAACTTAAGGTATACCCAATCATCCACTTCGAATACCTCAGGCTGTCACTTAGCATCAGCATACTGCTTCATTCGATTTTGAGCACCCTCGAGAGTGAATCAAAGTTCCCGGATAAGCGCATCCCTGTCGCTCAACTGCCTATGACTATCTACCTCGTGTACCATCATGGACCCAAAGATTGTGAAACGGAATAGAATAAATGGCCCGTCCATACACGACCTCAAAAGGGGTCATGCCAATGCTTCGATGATACTACGTGTTGTACCAATACTCGGCCCATGCCAAATAACGTTCCCACTCTTTCAGTTTACCATGCATGAAACACCGTAAGTATTGCTCCAAGCACCTATTTACCACTTCCGTCTGTCCATCCGACTGTGGATGATAGGCGGAACTCATACAAAGCTTCGTCCCCTGCAACTTGAAGAACTCTTGCCAAAAAGCACTGATAAAAACTTGATCCCGATCCGACACTATAGAAGTGGGGACCCCATGAAGCGCGCAATATATCGTCAGACGAATATTAAACCACGTCCTTAGCAGAGTACGGGTGACTCATAGCAATGAAGTGAGCATATTTAGACAAGCGATCGACCACCACCATAATGACATCTTTCCCCTTCGACTTCGAAAGTCCCGTGATGAAGTCCATCGAGATATCGACCCACCCTCGCTAATGCGGAAGTTGAGCTAACAAATTTCACGGCCAACAACTCGCTCTTGATACGTTGACATATATCACAAGAACGGACATAAGCTTCGATATCCTTCTTCAAGCCAGGCCAATAGAAAAGCTGAGAAATGAGCTTGAAGGTTCGCAAAATACCCGAGTGCCCTAAAAATCACGAGGGAATTCCCGCAAAAGTCGTCATGGATCGCCCCTGAGCACCCAAACACACTCGTGCTTTTGTCAAACAACCGTGGTTTGATACCCCAAATTCGACCCGTTTGAGGGTCCCTCCACTTTGGCCAACAGTGGCCCCAATTCGTCGTCCCTCCGTGTCGCTTCTGCAATGTCAGACCAAATCCCGCCATCGGGAGAAACAAAGAAGGCATAAAGTAGCGACGTCCTGTGATTTCCGCGACAGGGCGTCCGCCGTGCCATTCTCCTTGCCCGGGCGATAGACAATTTCATAGTCAAACCCGACCAATTTCGCTATCCACTTCTGTTGCTCGGGTGTCGTTATACGTTGTTCGAGCAAGTACCACAAGTTTTGTTGATCCGTAACAATTTTAAATCGTCGCCCAACCAAATATGGTCGCCACCCTCGAATTGCTTCTAATATGGCCAACATCTCCTTCTCGTAGATTGACCATGACTTCTTCGACTAGGTGATCTCTTTGCTCATATATGCCACGGGCCTCCCATTCTGTGAAAGCACCGCCCCAATGCCACAACCCATTCCGTGAAAGCACCGCCCCAATGCCACGGGCCTCCCATTCTGTGAAAGCATCGGTCTCAATTACGAACTCCTCTTCAAAGTTTGGTAGAGCTAGCACCGGTGTTGAGCTCATAGCCGATTTTAGCTCGTCAAGCTGCTATGCGTCATTACCCACACAAATTGATTCTTCCTTGTCTTGTGTAGAGGGTGGGTCTTCTCCCCGAATTTGGCACAAAATTTTCGGTAGTATCCTGCAAGGCCAAGGAAACCGCGTAGTTCGGTCACGTTCCTCGGCAGTGGGCCCCAGATGCTCGATCGATCTTCTTGGATCAACCCGAACTCCTTCGAAATAAATAAAGGGCCCAAATATTCCACTTCCTTAACACCAAAGAAACATTTCGACGAACAATCACAAACTGTTGCTCGCAAAGAATCTCCAATACCGAGCGCAAATGTTTCAAATGTTCATCCCACGAGGAGCTATAAATTAAAATGTCGTCGAAAAACACGAGGACATACCTTCTCAGCAAGGGTCGGAAAATATGATTCATAATAGCTTGAAAGGTGGAAGGGCGCTTGCACAACCCGGAAGGCATAATCACGTATTCAGAAGTGGCCATATGTGTCCCGGCGCCGCCTTGTGTATATCGTCCGGAATGCATAGTTAAGCCCAACATATCTTCAATCACAGGTATGGGAAACAGATTTTTATGTTGCATTATTTAATACTTATACGGCAAGTAAAAGCACCACGTGTTGTCTTTCTTCTTAACGAAATCAATACTAGAGATGAAAAAGGACTCAGATCAGACGAATCCGGCCCCGCCTCAACATCTCGGCCGACCGCTTTCTGGTCTCCTCCTTTTGAAACGGGCGAACGATAAAAGCCACATTGACCGGCTTTTGTCTCATCCATTAGCCGAATCCCGTGGTCGAATTCTCGACTGGGGTAAGGTCCCCGGTCCACTTATTCTTCGCTTTTGTACTCGATGAGCAAACTCGATCTCGCTATTTTGGGGTTCGGAGAGTTGGTCCTCTGTTTGCCTCACCCCCTGTCGAGGCCAAAGATATACATCTACGCCTCTTTCTTGACCCCTCGCCATCAATCGAAAGGCCAACTTGTTCCTCGTGTACCCAATTCCTTTCAAAGAATATAAGATTCTTCCAAACACGAATTGCACGACAATTGCTCAAGATCAAAAAAAACAAGGGGCTGACCCTTCGAGCCACTGGCGATGCCAAAGATGATATCAAGATGGGGCATGGGTATCGCATAGAAGATCGTTAAAAACCCGATCCCTTGTATGCTTATTTCTGAACATGTTGAACCACGTGACACATGGTATCTTCACTCCATCTCCGGAGGGTTATATTGAACGGGCGGATCCTTGGTGCTCGTGGAGTCATAAGTAATTCGCCAAGGAAGTCGAGATAAAGTTGAGGGTGGCCCCAATCACAACCAAGACAGCACCGGTTGCCGCCACCATTGAGCCCTCAAATTGCAACCCACGGGGCGCAGATTGCCCGCTTAGCGTCGTGGAGCGCCACGGCGGGTTCATCCTCTTTGACCTCCTCCGCCTCTTCATCATAAATGGGCCGGTGGTGTCCGTCTTCGCCGATGACCACGCCGTTAATGATTAGGCTCATCACCTTTGCATTCGGACACACATGATTCCGGAGTACTTCGGCCACACGCGAAAGATCTCTCCGCCTCGCCGCTTAGAATCTCTTCGTTGGATAGTTGAATTTTCCCCCTTCAGAAAGCGGGTGCATTAGAGTTGGGAGGTCGTGGCCTTCCTCTGATCATTGCAAGGTAGTCGGGGGTGTTGTCGGAGGTATTCCCCGGTCAAATCCCGTTCGTGAGAAAGGAGCATTGGGTCGATTGAAACCATAGTTTGTACGGTTCGTCTTGAGTTGTTCCTCCTTCCGTGTCAAGAGTTAGATCGTCTCCGTCAGATTACGGGGCTTCCACATCTTAAGTTCGGTTGCTAGTTCGGGTTACAAACCCGCCATAAACGTCCCCAGCAATGCACTTGCGGGCCAGTGTGGTACATGGCTCATGGCCTTCTCAAACTCCCGTAAATAGTCCCGAAAGTTGCCAAATTGCCTGATGCGACTCATCATCTCATTCGCATCCTCATGCTGCGATGTTCCAAACCGACTTAACAACCCCTTCTTAAATTCATACCAGTCCGATTCTTGTCCCCCGTTAATTTGTTCAAACCATCGCCACCATTGGCGGGCTTCCCCCTCAAGATAGAACGACGCAATTTGTACACAGTCTTTTACACGAGTACCCTGCCATTCGAAGTATTGTTCCGCTCGATCTACCCAATTAATAGCATCCTCTCCACTAAATTTCGGAAATTCAATACGCGGGCCTTTCGAGTGATGATTGCGTACAGCCTCTGTCTGCCGACTGATCACAGACTCGACGATTGATGATTCTGATGTTTCACTTTCTGACTCATCATCTTTCTCTTCCCTTTCTTCCCTTTCCTCCTCTTCGTCCTTCTCTTCTTTTTCCGACTCCGATCCATCCCGATGAAACAGGCCTGGATTGTCAAACTTATCCCCGTGACCGAAAGGGTTTACTCGGTCTCCATCTCGATTTTGCCCTCTCGCCGCTTCGTCAAGCTGCTTTCGGGCCAATGAGGGCCTATCCTCCAAATACGATTAGAGGTGAAATTGAATTGAGTTACTGAATGAGTTTTAGCCATGTTTTGAGTGTTTTTAGTGATATTCTTGTGGTGATTGAGCATAATCTGTATAAAATCACTAATTTGCTTCTTTGGTTTGTATAAGAGGAAAGAGGACTGAAAATGGAGCTCGTGAGACTTCGCGGTGCATGAATCGGACTCCCGGTTGAAAAGATATGAAAGAAATACTGAAAAGTATTAGTTGGAGTGAAGAAAGGTTATAGAAGGATGAGGTCGAGCACCTAGAGCTCAACCAAAGCGGTCGGCGGGCACAAGTCTGAGGAGCAGCGATCGATCGACCGGTGTGGTCGAGCGAAACCGCTCGACCAAGGAAGGTGCTCGAATCTTGAGGGAATCCAAAGAATGTAGAAGTCTCGACCAAACTAAGTGGTCGAGCGACATTGCTCGACCAAAAAGACTCGCCGAGCGGTCTGATTAAGCAGGATATATAAGACAGACGGGAAAAATTAGAAGGGGAGGTTTTTTTCAGGGGAAGAGAACGAAAATTAGATAGAGGAAAGGAGAAAAAAAGTACCTAGGGTTCAGGGAAGAAAGAGAGGAATTCATCCACGAGAAACACGATTCGATTCACAACTTTACTGGTTTACATTCTAGATTTCTGATTTTGATTTGTCTAAATTCTCAGTTTTACTTTTGAAGAACAACTTTAGGGTTTATTTAAATTTCCTATCCAATACTATTTTGATACTTTAATTCAATTGATTATCCATTGTTGATTTGTTTTACGTATTCGTGCATGATGATTTCTATTGAATACTTGATTGTTTGTGAGTTGAATATCATGTTGGTAGGCTAAACCTTTGATTGCTTTGGATAGGATGATCGCGTAGAAATAGTGAATTGGTGAGGCGATTAGGATGATTCGAGGTGTAAATTGAATAATCTTCTTAAATTGCTAAGTGGAATAATCAATCCAATAAAAACCATTGAATTGAGTACCAAAGTTGTTAAAGAGAGGACGACCGAATCATTCTTTTCCAAATCTAATAGGCTTGAGAGAGGGTTTGTGATCGGGGTTGGTAATATCTGGGCTCATTGAGGAGGACGGCGAATCGCCCAACTTGAATAAGGGCTTTTAGATTAAGCACAATCTTAATAACTTGGTTATTTGGTGAGTGAGGTAAAGAGGGTATTAGTTGAGTAGTCGGGAATAAAAACCGAGCTTTTGCTGTATCTTATTTAGTGCGGGATTAGGGAAGTTGATTGCCTAGTTTCAGTACACTTAGGGTTATTCTTTTGTACACCAAGATAGTCTTTGTCGCCAAACCAATTCCAATAGTATACGTAGGGATTCCTATCCAAAGCAATATTCTCCAATATTTGCACTTCATCTGAAGTTAGAGTAATCTTTGTCATTTGCTGATTTTCTGTTAATTCAATAGTAGTGAAATAGAACTATCAAATTGCACTCATATTAGTTACAAAGCATAGATTTCCAGGGATTTACACGCATACAAAACTTCCTTTGGGTTCGATAATACTTGGTCTAAATACTTACCCTTGCTACAGTGATCCCATACTCTTGTGGGGTAACTGCTAGTTAAGAATATAGCATTTCACGGACAAAGTCACGCCCCTGATTGTTTCTCGGTGTGCATCAGCAAAGAGCGCTCCGTCCTCATCTCGGCGTTTGAAGCGCCTCGACCCCGAGTCCTTGTCGTCAGCGCAGCGTCTATCCCGACGTCTGCTGCCACTCGGTCCCTCGCTGCGGTATTTTTGCAAATTCCGCATCTCCCTTGATAACTCCCCAATTGATTTCTCCAAGGCTTCGAACCGTTCCTTGTTCGTAACCATAGCTCTAGATACCAATTGATGGATCCTCTGTACCGAGGAATGCTTAAAACTCGAATGAATGCACGAATTGTAAGCAAAGTGGCAAAGCGCCGTCAAACTCAATAATAAAAAAAACGTGAATCCCCAAATCTGAACCCTACGAACTAATAAAGACGTGGACGCGCAGGCCCATGGGCTGCTCAACGAAATCAAAAACAAATCCAAACAATTCTAAACAAGGAAATAAAAATCTCAAACTTAAAGGACAAAAATTAAACATCTGCCGCCAATTTCTTCTTTCTCTTTCTCTCGTACTTGCGATGGTAACGGTCCTCCGAGACCGGACCGTGGTTCCATCAATAAGTGGTAAAAGTTCCAGATAAAAGGTATATCAAGCTATTAAGCTAAGCTACATTACTACTGAACTATGTGATCATCATTGTGAATTGGTGATAGTTCTTTGGTTAAACGGTGAAGACCAAAAAGAACAAATGAATCAAATCAGTGAGAAAAGAATGTGGCGGAAGTGCATTGAAGAATAGGAGGAAAGTTCACTTTGAAATCTAACAATCTCAGGACTGTTATAATACTCCTTTGAGGTTCGCAAAGGCGTGATAAGAAGAATATTGAATGGTGAAACTAAAGAAAACAGTCATAACAATTGCAAAAGAACAGAGTACAGACCCAAAAGAAACAAACTAACTGTAACTGATGCACCTATAGTTTACCGGAGACGTTCGAGAAGAAGACGGCAGCAGCAGATGGGCCTTAGGCCTAATTATTTCTTATTATTTAATTACTGTCTTTAATTATTGAGATTTGGCCCATGGGCTTGGATATTGTTTTTACTTATACGCATCTAGGTTAGGAGTGGATGTTTGATGTGAATTCTGGAATTTTAGCCGCTGTGGTTGGACGGGAGTTTCCCGGGAATTATTGAGCTTTGGCTTGCGTCTGTTAATTTCTGTTCTTGAATTTTCTTCCATTCCCTTATCTTCCAACAGTAACATATAAATAAAATGTAAGAAAGAACAAAGAACAAAATATTATATCTAGAGCTCCAGCGTTTCACTTTAGCAATCCACAATAGCTGGTATAACTTGCTTCATATTTGCTACTATCTTAAGCAGATTAACTTAAAGAACATTTACCTGTGCTCTCCCATTCCATGAAGAAGCACCCCATGCAGGTGATATGCTTTGGCAAACCTAAAGGCATAAGAAGACCATCAATATGATTCCAATATAAATCTCTAATAGTATAAATTACACTAAAAACATTTATATATGAGTTGGTAAAAAGATAAAAATCTGGAAATGAAGTAAATCCAAAAAACATTATACTAAATAAAAATACTTGAATCCATCACTTATATATCGTCATGTAATCAAAAGGACTTATTTACTGATCATATTAGGAAAAATAAATCAGATAATAACCTTCCATCAATTTTCAGAATCTCATGAAGGCATTGCAGTGCCTTTTCCGAATTTGCCATGTCTTGATAGAACTGTGGAAAAATCAAAACATTATGAATACTTGTTTAGCTAACATCGATGAACATGCATGTTAATGCAATTTCACGAAGAATCTGAAGTTCACACATCATACTATTACAATAACTAATCATAAACGATACAGGTGATTGCACTATCTAACTCTGTAGGAGGTACTTATGGTCCACAATAAAAACTTGTCTATCACATAATGCCTTTTTTCTAGTATACATAATTAAACCATTAGTTCTGTCAAAAAGTTGGACTCTCTTGGAAAAAAATGGTTTATTTCATTGGAGAAATTATTAGCACTGTTGCCTAAAAATGGCAATTAACTTTAAAATCCAGATTAATGGCTTATGCTCTGTCAGAGGTTTTATTTTCCTAGTCATCAGCACTTCCTAAATTTCAAGCAACTAAATATCAAAATATGGTTAAGTTGTTCAATTAACATCTCGTAATCTCAAATACTTTCAGTTTCTATCAGAAAAAGAATATTCAATACTTGGGAGTTCAGTTATCGGGATCACGTGTATTCAGCATACCATAATAGATATTCACAGGTCCAACCATTGGAAAAATCATAAGAAACATTGTAATAAAATTTTCTCCACTCAATAGGTCGCAAACATGTACACAAGAAAACATGTCGCCGTCCCCTTTTACTTTTTTTCTCTGTTCCATTTTTTGAGCCAATATGAAGCTTATTCACAACGGCAAGTGTTCCTTTTAAGGAAGAAAAAGAACACACAGATGTTACCTGAGTTAGATGAGTCCAAGCCTCGAGGAAATGTTGATCTATTTGGATTGCTTTCTTATGTGCCTCTTCCGCCTTTCTATATTCACCAAGGGGAGAAAGAGCCAAACCCTGTGACAGCCAAAATTGAATACATTGTTAACATAAACAGTTAAACTCACTGTTTTCATCCAATTTATTCGAAGTAAAGATTAACTTCTAAGAACTCACCAGATATGTGTAAGCAGATTTGTACTCCTCATCAACTTTTACACAGGCTGATAAATCGTCAACAGCAGACTTGTAATCCTTGAATTTATAATTTACAATTCCTACATGAATTTCACTAGAATGTAAGAGTGAAAACTGAAAACAGAATCAAAGCCATCCAACTTATATACACGTGGTAAAATTGTGCTGACTGGGATTTCAGAATAGTGGAACAAGATTTATCATGCTCAAATAAATAGAGATATCTCCCCAAATTTTAACAGAATGATTTTTAACAGTTATAGAAGTCTACTACACTATTTGCTCCTCCATATTTATTTACTCAAGGCGGAACACCAACAGTTTCCAAAGTCAGTCTAAATGAGCGAGTTGCAGATAGCAATTAGTAAGCAGTTACAATTTTCAAGACAAACGTAAGTTGTTGTAAAGTTGCCTGGGCAGTTAGCATCAATATCGAATTTTAAAAAATTCGGATTTAGTTGATCTCAGAGCACATGGTGGGAAATAGTACACTCTACCTTGGTTTATGGCTAGGGATGGCAATGGGGCGGGTTCAAACCCGGACCCTCATTGAAGCCGCCTCGCTCGGGGCGGGTTTTGGACCCGGTCAAGAGAGTCCAGGGCGGGTCGTGTTTTTATAGAACCAGCCCTGCAAACCCGCATTAAGACCCGCCTCATTAAAATATTAATATTATTTTATGTATTTATGCATTTTTATAAACTTATATTCGAATTAATGTATTTAAATTTGTGTGTATATAAATTATATATGTTATTTTTAAGCATTAGATGAATATTAACTGTTATTTTAAGTAAATATATGTTTAAATTTGAATTATTTTATATTTTAAAATAGTAAAAAATTAAATGGAGGGGGGGCGGGGCGGGTCCCGGGTCCATGAAAATTCTGACGGGCGGGTCCTGGGATTGGCCAAACCCATCCAAGACCCGCCCCGTTGCCATCCCTACTTATGCCCTGTGACTGTGTCAAAAGATATATTTTCCCAGTTGTCAAACTTACAGAACTCCCAAAAATCAAATACCAGAAGAGGGCTACGTTGTTCAATTACAAAAAAAACTAAAGCCAGATCCTAGTCAAGTTACCACGAGAGTCTCAATGATTTTGTAGTGAATTATTTACAGATGAATGTTAATATCAGGGAAAAAAAAAGTTTACTGAACCATATATTTATCTGCAAGTGCATATAGTATTAAAAACTATAGAACTTTTATTTTGATTATATATTGTCCAAGGGAGGAAACGGGGTTTTTTCTTTTTTTTTTTTTAAAAGCAAGTGATATGATTAAATATACAGATTTCAATATCTATCTCTAATCTCTAGCATGGGGCTATTAGCTCACAATCTATTACGTTCAACGGGCACAGAGAATCTCCCATGTGCTTACATCGTGCAAATCAATTTAGCTCCCACACACGTATAGAATAGCCAAAAGTCGGTCTGTAGGAGTATATAACTGGGAATACAATGCAAGTACCTCAAGAACATAATCCTGAAGTTTAACAACAATGAATTTTTAATATTTATAATAATGCAAGTACCTCTTTCATGCAATATGTCAGCCGAGTTTGGTTCAAATTCAATGCTTTTGTCAGGTCTGCAATTGCCTGGAAACAAAAATAAAACCTTATGTATGAACGTACATCAATGATTACCATATAAAATAATGTTAGGAAAAAGGAATATACTGGTTGCAACAAGGGGCTGTTAGCATTAGCTTTTGTTAGAGCACTTTTTAGTTTTTGCTTGAGAAAAACTGTGTTGGATGTTTGCTAATGAGTGGAATGACATCTTCTAGTTTCTTGGTTGTTTCGTAAATAAATCGAAGTTTCCTTCTTAAACACTACCTACTTTGAATTATAATTAATTTTACTACAATTTCAAAAGCAAAAGCAATTGCAAACACCCCCAGATTCTACGAATGCTTGATGTATAACAGGCATTATTTTGAATATGGTATATAAAGAATCAATCGATTTTCCTTTCAGATAACTTCAACTCGTTGATGGAAAACAACCGTTAGGTGTAACAAACTAGAGCGTGAAGCTTTAAGGAACACAAACTTACTGTAAATCCTGGATCGGAACTAATAAGAGGTTGTAGGTTGGTTTCCGTTTTATTTTGGTGTTCTGTAAGAGATTAGATCACATATGCAGTCATTCACCAATTACATCAGTATCTGTGAAATGGGGATTTGATGGCTGTTCTGAAGGTAAGGTAGACATTGGGATCTGAAGCTTACTTGGCCATTACGTATTACACCTCTAAGTAATAGAAAATCCAGTTTGTAGAAAAGAGGAACTTCAACAACTTCACACTTATTTATCGTTCAATCATAAAACAAATCAAAGTAAACTCGAACAAAAAGCATAATAAGATATGACGAAAGCACCTTAGCAGATTCTCCCAGGGCTGCTCGAGCCTGCCCCCTGCGTTTCCAAGCCTCGCCGGCTGATGGATTTGATTGTATTGCCTATAACATAAAACCATTTTTATTTTCATGATCCAGGAATCATATTCCTGCCTACACCAAGGACTTATTGAAGTTTTACCTTAGTAAAATCAGCAATAGCGTTATGTAATTCACGTTGAAATGCATATGCTGTTCCCCTTCCAATTAAGGCCTCAGGGTAGTCGGGCTCTTCTTGTAGGATCTGGCAAAGAGAAATATATATTTGAAGCATAAGAGAATTATTCTTTTCCCTCCAAGGAGGTTCGGATAAAGATAAACATAAAGAAAAAATATTCAAGTGATTTGAATTCTACCTTGTCAAAGATGGATATAGCATAAGCATATTTTCCATCATTAACCTGCAAAGGAAAAGAGTGTCATCTTCACATTGCGAAAAGTTCAGGGAAAAGATAAGTAAATAAATAAGGAAATAATTGAGTGCGTGTAATAAAGATGGGACTTAAGATCACCATGTTGTTTGATGAAACTTTAGCAATAATATGTAAACCTAAGTCATGGACTGAACTACGAAAAGTTTGGAACATCATATCACAACCTCATACTAAAATGTTCATCAGGGTAAAGTAATTATAAATAAAAATAAACTGTAGACTTCTAAAACTGAATATTTTGAATAAATTTTCACTTTCTAAGAGTCATTCCTTTGTTTAAGAAAGGAACGAACAACAAACGCATAAAACAGAAAACCACATAATGGAATGAGAACATGGTGAAGGCTTAATTGGAGCAAGTGTCAAAGATCCAGAACACTAAAGCCCAATCTTCAAATATTACTTCAAGATGAACCAGAAAAGTATGTAATCATCGGGGAAACATTTGACAGCACCAGTCTATTCCGTCATCAATCATCATGTACCAAGAAGAGGAATTACCTGTGCGATTCCCCTTGATAATCTGAAATCCACATTAATAGACTTGTTCTTCGGTAATTTGGCAACACAGAACTTTTTGCCTTTATTGGCCTCATCCATTAATTCACTGTGTATTTCAGATAAGCTAAATGACTCACTACATATATCAGAAAAATCAATAGATTCACCACAAAGCACAGATGAATCAATTCTGGATTCTGATAAATCACTCAAAATGGACTTTCCTTTCTGCTTCTTGTGCACCCCGTTAGTTTCAGTTGGGTGTTTTTCATGCTTTTTGGTTGTTAGACTGCCACGAAAACTGTCTCCTTTGACATTAAGACTTGATCCATTTTGTAAACTTTCATGGGCATCCATTTGCTGACTTGAACTGCTACTTGGTTTAATCCTTCCATTTGACATTTCTTGGATGTCAGATACATTACTCAATTTTATCGAAATGGTAGATTCAGATGCAGGCAAAGGTGACCCAGATGACTCCATCACACAATCCTGACAAGAACTTGAACCATTTTGTTTAGCAATTTTCAAGAGATCTTCCAGCTCCAGTAGTAGTTTCAAATCTGCAGACTGAGAAACAGCATGCTTGTATCCTTGCTCCCAAACTGAGAGAGCTTCCTCTTTTTTTCCCATAGCAGAAAATGCACGACCTAGTAGAAAAATAGAAACCTTTTAGACCAATTTCAGCACGAGAAACTTATTGGGAAATTAAAAAAAGGGAATCAATCAAGTAAGCTTTTGAATTGATGTTTCAAGTGATGATCAACGAGATTATATCCAGCATTTGCAACTATGTGAAATGACTCCGATTTTTATGTTCTTTCTCAAGCTCAGAGCAATATTGATATTCTTCAACGGATATTACAGATCTAAGATGGTATGATTCCCAAAACATTTCAGTGTTTTAGAATTTCAAAGAATATCTTTTGAATATCCCAAAATGCCAATTGTATCAATATGAATATTTGAAGCTGGCCGACAAAACGGTGGTGCAGCGAGTAATAGTAAGAATTACTTTAATGAAACAACATGTTCCATAAAGAAACCACAAGGAAAAGTGGGCCTATATTTTTACAGTACCTAATCCAGTTATTCAATTTGAACTCCATCTAAGAACACTTCCAGATGTTATTGCAGCATTATATTCTTACTGTGTAGCTTATACCTAGTAAGCAGGGATATTTTGGAAGGAAATGTTAAAGCAACCCACATGTGTCAAAACAGATCCAGATTGTGTACCATCAAAGGTTCAAGAGGTTGTGCAACTCAGATATGCTAGGAATACACATTTATTATTGGCGGATTATTGCTATCTATACATTGATCACGCAGGAAACACTAGAAGCGCTTGCGTGTTATTAGTGGGTTCTTGTAATCTAATAATATGATCTATGAAAAAATGCCAGGCATGAAAGCATCCATTATAAGAGAAGAGGAAACTGGCCTCACATTTTGGCTCATGCAGTTGTGCTCAAGACTTGACCTAGTAAAATTTTCCAAATCACTTTGAAGCTTAACTTTGACCAAACTATACAGGCTTCCAATAACTGTCAACTTGTAAGTACACAACAATAATCTGACACGTGCACTAGATATATCTGATTATTTGCTCACTGATGCCATGAAAATTCCAAAGCATTAATAATTATTTAATATATTAACAATATCTCGTGATAATTACTGAAGATTCGATATACATTTAGAAACTACGACTCTAACTTAATTGAGTTAATTACAATCAGAACTTACTATCACAAATAAATAAAATTTTCCACTGAAATCTTCATCCTCCCACCAAATTCTTGTTATGTTACCTTTATGTTCTATTATATGCTTTTGTTCAGCCTTCCACCATATTCTTGTTACAAAAAACAAGGCATTAAAAAGATAAATTACATTGACCCCATTAGTAGCTCTCATGCTCAAGATAAAACGAACAAGCAACAACAGACACTAGGAAAATCACAAAACTTGCAAGTGAAGATGGTGAGCCATAGGATGGGCATGGTCCCATAAGGACTCAGCAGTCACCTATGAACTAGGATCAATTCGATGTATACTGTAAAAATGGCACACACCATATAGTAAATTATAATAGTTTTTTTCCTCTTCGACCCAAAATTGCTCTAGCTGAGGGAAATAGTGCATCAATTGAGGAAATGTGATTCATATAGACTCACACTCACAGAAACTGCAGCTTTTACGGAAATAAAATTTCTAATCTAATTGTTGACTCCATTGTGTTGTTTCTTGTATAAATTGAGGAATAATTGACTTTCATTCTATAATCCACCAAGATATTGCATTGTTTCCTTCATACACAATCTGATTCTACCGTTAGACTCGTTTTTCTTATCAAGTAAATAGAACTCGTAACAGACAAACAGGAATGCAAATGTGAAAACCTTTAAGAATATGAGCTTGAAGAAGCTCGGGATCGAGCTGCAACGCCCTATCACAGTCCTTAATGACATGCTTGTGCAACTCCAATTGGCTATAGCAGAAAGCTCGATTGCTGAAAAGTCACAGCACAAACACAAACACAATCACAAAAAACCAGATCAAACTACCAATCAACTCAATAACTCGCACAATCAAATCCAGAATCAGAAACTCATTTCCAAATTCAAAAATTACCAGAGGTCCTGAATCGCGCATGACTTCGAAAGGAGTGAATCGAGAATTTGGATAGCCTTTGACCAATCCTTGGAGCTGCAGAGCTTCGCGAGCTCAATTCGCTCCGCCACTGCCAGCGCCATTGGAGAAGAATAGCCACAGAAAAAGAGAGAGAACGAACGGAAGGAAAAAGAGAGTGGATCGAAGGTGGTTGTGTGTTAAATATGCTGTGTGCGAGTCCTTTGCTTGTGGTTTGGGCGACTAGACTGAGAAAGGGGAAGGCAGCGGTAGCAAAGGGAAAATGAACCGGAACGAGATTTTCCTAATCAGAGAAGTCCATCTGCGGGGCATTTTTGTAAATTAGGTATGTATTGCTGAGCGACGACTATCACTTGTTCACCCACGCCACGCGACAAAACACCGCGTCTGACTGGATTAACATTTAGTACTAACTAGTTGTTGTCAAAAAAAAAAAAAAACATTTAGTACTAACTTTTTCTTTTACTTATTTTATTCCTGTAAAAAAAATTCTTTTTTACTTTTTGGAATAACATGTTAGTATTTACTTCTGTAAATGTTTTCATGTCGAACCCGACAGATCGCGGGTTAAGCGGTTCAATCCATTTGGACCCAGGCTCAACCGTTAAAATAATTTTTACCTAATTTTTTCAATATTTTCTATATTTTGATAAAAAATAAAATAAATATACTCATATAAAAACTTAAATTGATACTCAAATCAATAACCAACAAATACTATATATATTATCCTTTAAATTGTATTTAATTTATAATGTTACATATCACCCGAAATATATCACCAAAAATATATTATATATATTATCCTTTAAATTGTTATTTAATTTATTAGTAATCTCCATTCTCCACTCCACAACTTGTCTTTACGTGTGCCATTTAAATCCACCACCGTAAAAGTGTCTATCCCCATTTTCCTCCCTTTCTCCTCCAAAACTCACTTTTCTTTTCTTTTCTCCTCAACAAATCAACACATTTCTATCTTCCCAAAAACCACATACACTGTGTACCAATTTCAAATTTATCCACAGAAATAAAAAATGGCATCTTCAGTCAGCCTCTTCAACAATAATACTTCAATGAAAAATTCAGTCAACCTCTTCAATCTCCTTCCATTATCACTTTTCCCAAAATGCCCCTCCAAACCCCCACAAATCGGCGGCAATTTGGACAAAAAAAATGGAGATGGATGAAGAATGTTGTGTTCGATATAGTAACTCGAGCTTAATCGAACCGTAAAGAGTTTACATATGTAATATTTAAATATTCATGCCCAATGACAAGTATTCACCACTCAATTCAAAAAGAAGGAATCGATGAGCTAAGTCAAGAAGGCCATAAGCAACTGAGGACTCAAAGACAAAAATACTCTGAAATCCTCGAAGGCCTCGGATATCCTGAGGATCAAGATGTTCAAGACCTCGTGTATCCCGAGGGTCGAGATGTTCAAGACCTCGACATCCCGGCGGTCAAGATGTTCAAGACCTCGAGATATCCCGAGGGTCAAGATGTTTGAAGACCTCGACATATCCCGAGGGTCAAGATGTTCGCAGACCTGATATCCCGAGGTCAAGATGTTCGCACCTCGGATATCCCGAGGGTCAAGATGTTCAAGACCTCGTGATATCCCGAGGGTCGATGTTCGCGCCTCGGATATCTTGAGGGTCAAGATGTCCAGACCTCGTATCTCCGAGGGTCAGAAAGCCCGACACTCGATATCCCAAGACCCCAAACATCCACAAGGCTCGATGTAATCGAAGAGGACAATATTCCAAAGATAAAAGCGATATGGTTAAAGGGCGAACAAAGCATCCAACCGAACAAAAGGTTAATTTGGACGACGAAAAGAGTGCTTTACGAACAAGTAAGTTCCAAGATCAACCGGGAAGGCGAAGTTGAAAATGTGGCGGCGTTACGTGAGTTCTTTGATGACACAAGTCTCCAAATTTCACGCTTGCAACCCAAAATCGTGCTTGTTTGGTTTATAAAAGGAAGAAAAAAAAAAAAAAAAGGTTTAGAAAAAATCTCCCAAAAAGTCATACCCACGCTGAGAGGTGAGGAACAAAAAAAATTCGGTGATCATTTATTCCTACTAGAAACCCTAGCACCCGGAGGCTAATTCTCCAAATTATCTTCAATCCGTAATGATTCATCTTCATAAGGTGTATCAAATATTGTACGCAGAAAAGCTCATGATACCACATCCACGGCTTGGTATGCCCCGAGTAGTCATTTCCCGATTTAACTGGGTCAACAAATTCATCTTATTTATAAAATTTTATCGTACACGCATGTTTTGTTTCAGAAGTTATCAAATTAAATACATAATACTCTCCCAGATAAAACGACTTTCGCATAACCGGCGCTAGGCGGAGGGTGCTTCACCCAAAAACCAACCCATATAATTAACCCTTAGAGAGCCGAGGCGAAAAAAATAAATAAAATTCTCAATCTAGAACACACAAACGGAGAGGTCGACAAAGTCGACCACACGACCGAAAAGAGGCTCAACGCCAAATTTCATAAAGATCGTGGAGTGGAGATTACCAATCTCGAGGATATTGTGAATGATCCGGGGCGGCCATAACAGTGGCCATCACTTTCTTTGTCGCGAGCGCAGAAAGAGAGGGCCGAGAAAGAATCGCCAAATTAGAAAACTCAAGATCGCGGAAGAGCGACGCCACATACACCGATAGTGAGCAAGTTAAAAAGAAAATTCGCGGTTTCGGCGAATAAAAAAGCGATGATACGTCTCGATGACGAACAAATCAAGGGTCTAGACCATCGCTTGATGTTTGAGGCTCTCCGCCAAAGACCGAATCGGCAATAATAGGCGACAGATCCGGGAAAGAATAACCCAATAAAAATGCCCGCGACCTTCAGATCTTCATGATCATCCGCCGCAACAAAAATCGGCGGAACAAAATTGTCATCCATCATCGATTGGGTAGTCAAGCACAATTTGAAGAGGGACTACCCTATCACGGCATGACCCATCGGGTCCTCATGATGGGAAACAACCCCATCTAAGTCTGTTAATCCCACAAAATTTATGGAAATGCAAAAGGCCATCGAGGATTTACAGCTAACCCGGTTATTCGCGACCAAAGGCCAACCTCGAAATAGCACAATACCACGCTGCCATTGTCACCAAATATCATGGCGGCGAAATACAAGAGAAAGTGGCTAAGTCCCGCCGCCAATTCCGATATTTGATGCCGAAGTCCACCCTCATGTCCATCTCAAAGAAGTATTCGTTTTTTATGATCGCGATGGGGCCACAGACGCGCAACACGGTGCCGATCATTCCCCATGACTTTGGGTGATCGGGCACATAGATGGTTTTCTACCTTGCCAACAAGGTCTATCATCATCTTCGCCCCAATTGGGACAACAATTTACGTCCCACTTTTTCATCCATGTGTACTCGCCCAAATACCAAAACAAAGGTTAGCGCATTTCTCCCAACTAAAAGGTGAGTTTGATCGATACATAGAAAGATTTGATAAATGTGCGTATGATGGGGCCCCGCTTGAAGAGGATGCCAAAATCCTTGCGGTGGTCGGGGCGACTCTAAATCTTGATATGTGGAAGGCCATGCACCAAGACCGGCCAACACATATTCAGAGTTCCGAAGCGGCCAAAATCATAACCATGCAAGATTTGCTTTCGCCCAATCACGTTGGTCGTCGAACCTACAACTAGAAAAGTTTTCGGGAAGAAAGTGATGAATGAAGGGGGTATAAACCCCCGTGCTCTTTCAAACCATTCAAGAAAGAAGAAGAAACGCCTTACAAAAGTCTTTTTTCAGCGTTTGGTGAGATAATCTTTAACCAAATCGAGATCGGGACATGTTGGAAAGGCCGAGAAGAATCATAATGGATAAACATCGCTCAATGCTTCAAATATTGTAACTACCACGAGTACATCGGGCACAACACCAAGAGTGTCACGACTTACTCCGCCTAACTTTGAAGCTATACAAGATAATCGTCTTTACCCAATTCTTAAAAAAGCCGGTGGAGCGTAGACTCTCGAGCGGAAAAAAAGAAGATAGAAGGGGTAAGCGAAAGGCCGAACAAACATCTGACAGTGATCCCGAAGAATTACATAAGAGGTCCGAGTTATCTAGAAGAGGGCCTCCTACTGTGGGAAGAGGTCGAGAAAGTCAAGAGATTCACATGATACGTCCCGAATATGGTCGAAAGGGGTGGATGTTACCAGGCACTGACATTATCGAACAAATGAAAGAAGATGGAGATGCGTGCCATGCAAAACATCCATCAAGTGAAGGTGGCGAGCACATCAAATAGCACGCCACCCTCGCACCAAATCATGTTTTTAGAGGACGATCTCGACGGAATCATAACTCCCCACAATGACTCCTTAACCATCGATTACTTTCGTCTCTTGGGTTGAAGGTGCACCGCCTCCTAGTTGACCTTTGGAGCTTATCTGCGAACATTTTGTTCGTCAATACCCTTCGCCAGATGGAAAAACAAGTTGGAGACTTGAGCGGTTATATTAAAACCGCAATCATACCATAATGGGTTTTGGGGAATCAGAAACTTGACTCTATGGTATGATTAGGTTAGAGTCGAAGTTAGAATCAACTCAATCCGGACATTACGAACTAGAATGCTAGATTTTGTAATCGTCGATTCTCCATCTACTTATAACGGGTTCCTAGGTCGCTCGTTTATTCGAGAATTCAAAGGCGCATGTTCTACATATTACTATTGTGTTAAATTTACGACCTGAATGGAACAGGAAAGCGTAAAAAGGAGATCGAAGAAAAAAACGAGATTTGTTTGCTATCTTGTGGCACCGTAAAAACAAAGCATCGTCAATATGATGGAGCAAACATGGGAGATTGGTGAGCTAAGCGTGAGCAAATACCTAAGCTTAAAGATCTTCCGAGCGAACATAAGTTCGACGAGCATAGCTCTTCGGCGAGAAACGAATGCTTGTGAACACGACTGGGGTGACAACTAATTCCCCATCTCCTAGATCAAATGAATATTGATCAAATAGAACGAGCAAACGGACCTAGAGCCTCGTGATAGGCTTTGAACCCCATGGAGGTTGATGACGAAAGCACCTGGGTCCATCCAAGATCCTCGGTGGAAGCAAAAAAATGAAGCAACACCGCATCGAACAACCGAGTCCATCAAAATCGAATTCGGCAGACCCGAGTTAGAAGTGTTCATTGGTTCAAATTACTGAACCAATTCGAGCGAAATTATTGCTTATCTTCAAGCAAACTTGGATGTGTTCGCGTCGCATCGAAGACATGGTTGGCATTGATCCAAAACATGCATGCCACTCCTCAACCTTGATCCAATACAAACTCCGGTTATCCATAAACGCAGAAAAGTTTAGTCCTAAAAATATGCGCGGCAATGAATAGTGAAATCAAAAGTTGCTCGACAACAAACCGATTCGAGAGGTAAAATGCCCAAGATGGCTTGCGAACCACGTGCTTTCGTCCGCCAAGTCTAATGGATCTTGGAGGTTGTGTATTGATTTCATGGATTTAAACAAGGCATGTCCGAAAGATAACTTCCGATGCCGCATATCGATTATTTGGTCGATAATCTGGCCGAACCATGAACTCATGACTTTTATGGATGCATTCTTTGGTTATCACCAAATACCTATGCACTCGGACGATCAAAAGAATATGGCATTCTGCAATTGAAAGAACATGTCTTTGTTGGCGCATGCCATTCGGATTAAAGAATCTTAAAGCAACATATCAACGTTTGGTGAACAAAATGTTACACGAACACATCGGCCCGAACAATTGAGGTATATATTGATGATATTGTGGTTAAGAGTGAACATAAGGAAGACCACATCACCCACCTCGCACAAGCGTTCGATATACTCGGGAAGTACAATATGAAGCTAATCGAAAAATGTAGCTTTGGGGTTCACTCGGGGAAAATTCCTGGACATATGGTCGGTCGGCGAGGATCGGCGAACCAACAAAGATTCAAGCCATGCTTGATATCTGTGGCTCCATAAATGTGAAAGAGGTCCAAAAGTTAACCTGACGTTTAGCTTAAAATCCGGTTTATATCGCGAACGGAGATTAATGCAAACCTTTCTTCGATACATTGAAGAAAGGGGAAATTCAGTGGACCGAGCATTGCTAAAATGCATTCAAATCATTGAAGCGATACCTTGCGGATACTCGGACGCTTTTAAGCTTTGCCCCAAAGAACAACTCTATTTGTATCTTCCGTGATCCGGAAAGCATCCGTCCGATGATGTGCTCGTCGAAAGCGAAGGCACTATACAACTTGCCCATTTACTATGTAAAGCAAGTGCTTAAGAAAGCAGAAACTCCGATACCCACCATTGGAAAAATTAGCATATGCCTGCCAAATGAGTGAGTGTTGAAAATTCGACCATATTTTTTCGACCACTCGGTCAGGTCTTGACCACTTTCCCATTCTTGAAGTCCCTCCACCCGGAATCTTTGCTGTGATTACTAAAATGGAAGGCGGTAGAGTTAGGACAATTGACATTACATTCGCTCGTGGAACGGCAATGAAGGGCGGTATGGCGATTTCATGGTCGATTGATATCCTCAAATGCTCGAAAAAATATCGACCAACCATGGCATATGTATGTTGATGGCTCATCAAAAAAATTTAAAAGCCGGAGAGCGTAGTTCATCGACCCAACCAGGCAAACATTCTAACGACCGTCCGTTTGATTTCAGGCTACAAATAATGAAGTTCGAATATGAAGCTTTGATCATTTGGACTACAAATGGCAATGACAATGGAATTCGTAGGGCCGATGATTTATAGCGATTCTCGGATAATCATTTATCAAGGACAAAGTAGTCACGAGGCCCGAGGCGTAATGTAGATGTCACAAGATCAACTAGCAAAGAATTGCTCGAACATTTTGAACAAGTTTTCATTGAGCAATTACCACGATTAAGAGTAATTCGATTCTCGCGATGTTTTTGTACGCTGGCAACAATGGGCGAAGGATTTTAACCTGAATGGACATTGTGGTCGTCACAACTTGTTCCCCATCGGTTCGAATTATGATCGCCCAAATAACAGGTGACAAGAGACTTGATGACTCGATCTGAGTTACCTACAAAAGGGACTTCTCCACGAAAAAAGGCAAAAATACTTTCATGCCGGTTACAATAATCTTTTTATACTATCATAAACGAAATTTATACAAAAAGCTTCTCACTTCCATTTTGAAGTGTATTACTCTGAAGAAGGTCGTGTATTACGAACAAATCCATGAAGGAGTATCACGGAAATCATCTGGAATGGGATCGATTCTGGCACACAAAATAATCGAACAAGGTTATTATTGGCCAACCCTCAAAAAAGATTCGGGCGTATGCTCTCGCGTGCCACGAGATGCAGTACATGCTCCACTTATTCATAGCCCACGAAGAATTAGTGTGGGTTTATAACCCATGGTCATTTTGCTAAATGGGGATCGATTTGATCGGCCCATTTCCCTCTTGGCACGCGTCGGGAGTAAAATTTGTTGTGGTTGGCGTGGATTACTATACTAAATGGGCGAGGCCATTGTCAAGATCACCGAACAAAGAATGTGGAACTTTGTTAGGAAGAATATCATTTGTCGATTTGGGCTTCCCCAATCATTAATAATCGATAACGGCAAGCGATTCGATGGAAGTGAATTGACGCAATTGTGCTCATTTGGGGGATAAAAAGCACTACTCAACTCCGTACTATCCCTATCAAACCGACAAGTTGAGGTCGTTAATAAAATCATCAAGCATACCTCAAGGCGGACTTGATAATTTCAAAAGTGGATGGGTCAAGAGTTGCACGAAAATATTATGGGCTTATCGAACAACTTTTGAACATCAATGCGGAGACCCGTTTACCCTAGCATTTGGTGCGAAAGTCATTATACCCGCAGTAAATCAAGATTCCAAGTCATCGAACAATGACTTTCGGAGAAAGCACATGCTGACTGCGCTCGCCACGAAAGTAAAGAACTGTTGGAAGAAAAAAGGCGGGCGGTGATTTCAAGAATGCCATGTACAAAAAGAGATCGAGGTTTTACAACTCCAAAGTCCCAACACGAGGTTCAATGTGGGCGCCGTTTTAAAGCGAGCAAAGAGGGTATCCAGTGTTGTGTTCGGAAGGCATGGGAAGGTCCGCTTCGAGAGTTACGAGCGTTTGCTAAACGGGGCCTATTGGAAGACTGAATGGAGTCCCATTGTCCTACTCGTGGAATCGTCAAATTTGAAAAAAATACTATCAATAATAGCGAGCATAGTCGGTAGAACAAAATCGCGTCCACGACTTTAGAGCATAGTGTTGGTAGAACAAAATCGTCCACACACTTTTGCGAGCATAGTGTTGGCGAACAAAATCATCCACACAGCTTTAGCGAGCATAGTTGGCGAACAAAATCGTCCACACGGTGAAGTGATCATAGTTGGCGAACATAATGGCGATGTCTTGAAATAAACACAAAGGGCGAACATAATCACCCATTCGGTTCAAAACGAGTAGGACAATCCCGAAAAAAAAAGACATTATGTTCGTCACATATCTTGAAAGAAAAAATCTTTGACATCACTATCGATGAGACAGAAGATACGTGTCGAACGAGTTGTCAACCGAAGATATGTGTCAGAACAAGTTGAAGTGGTGGCAACCATGCGAGGATGAAATCGATCTTTGAGCAAGAGGTCAAAAAAGTTTGACGGATGCGAAAAGGAGCAAAAGTAAGAGAGTTAGCACCGGCTAGCTATGCCAAAGACTAGCTTGGGGAAAGTTCTATAAATAGGGCATACCGAGAAATTGTAAATAAAAGAAAAAAAAACATATGAAGAATAAAAAAAGGAAAAATAATCGATTCTCGGCGAAATTTCATTTAGTATGCCCCCATTAGAAGAATTGACTCTCGATTGAAAAATCATTCAATTTGAATCGAAGCATCACTCTCCCCAATCTGAGTCTTTTACCCGATATAACTGCGAAACCTGGTTGAAGCTTCGTTCTTGGACTCAAGATGCTCGGCGAGTCATGGTTGCCAGCTCCGTTACTCAGCTTTCTTTATCTTTGGTAAATCATTAGTCCCCTTGCATCCCCAAAATCTCCTCGAAGGGAGGATGTCATAGTCGCTCAAAACAAGATGCGGACCGGCGATGCTTAAGCATCTCTTTGGAGGGGATGAAATGGTCGAGTGAAAGTTTTGCTCACACCTACTTTAGGCGGCGAGAATGCGGCGTCACGTGCTTTCATGCCCGGCCGCCCAGCGTAATCCGCGGCTTGTCCGGGAGGGACAAAAAGTTTATATTCTTTGCTACACCGGCATGTTACTAAAGAAAGAAGGGGTAAACCAGATGATGTGCCACATCGCTTGTCAACATCAGTCTAGCGGACAAAGGTGAGACTAGTTAGGTGTCTACTTTCAAGACAAGGTTTAAATTCAAAACCTGATCGATAACAATAGTTTATGTAATAGATAGTCTTCTTCAGATATGAAGGATGTAATAGAATACAAAAGTGTTGCAAAAAGAAAAAAAGAAAGATATATATACTTTTGTTAAGCTAGATTTTCTAGTTCAAGCTTTATTTGAGGTCGCGCCTAAGCCCGGGCCCGGCCCGAACAAACGAGCCCAAGTCTATGTTCACCGAGCGAGTTCGTATCGATTCTGATCAGCAAAAGTAATGGATGCCTTGATCAAAAGGCGACTCATACTTACGAGATACAGTGAAAAAGCCCGTGATGAGTCTTGGTCGCCCAGTAAATAAGACGGCCCTAATGCAAGTGATCGTGCACCAAGAAAGGGGGGGTAAAGTAACCCGTCCGGTGGCGCACCTAAATAAGACGATCAACAGATTAAGGTAACGTCAATAAAACAATCAAAAGCCGAAAAAAAAAAAGAGGGCGGGCATAAACAAACCCAATGTTCGAATTCATTCGAAAAAAAATGGGTAAAAGCGGAAGCAACAAAATAACACGGCCTTAATGAAAATGACATCAAGCAACCTGATATCAATTTTCATCTCAACAATTATCGAACAATCGGGTTAGAGGAACAACAAAGATGTAATCCATCCATTCATTGGTAAATATGTTGAACAAAAGACAAAGAAGTCAAAAAACTACAAGTATTAAAGACATTGTTGAGCGAAAAGTGAAGAAGACAAAAAATTACACAGCGTATGTTCAACAAAACAAAAAATAACATCAAGGAGCAAAATCATAATTGGGGGTAGGCGGGAGAGAGATGTCGAACAAATTGTGCTCGACCCCTCATCAACAACTCCTTCGGTATGGTCGGTACAAATGCTGCCGAAGGTACATTACGCTTTCGGTCACCACGGGGAGGTCCCTTTGCTCGGCCTACACCTCGGTCGAGCTCCGGTCACGAAGATTTTGGCAGCCAACCTCAGCGATATTCATGTGCGAGCCCCTCTTATAAATCGAGAATCGGATCATCAACTTTGATCCCCCGGAAAAAACGAAAATCACACAAATCATTTAAATCGACATTGGAAGGTTGCGGTCCCGGGTGGGTTGTCGATCAGTCTTCTTTAGGCCCGGATACAAGAGGGGCAATTTGTTCATTTTGTTGGATGCATGGCGAATAGACCGAATAGCATCGTGAAGGCACAAATGTAGGAGAAGTTGGACATGGAATCAACATACTCATCATCGTCGTGCGGCTTTTGAATTTTGAGACCCCAAGCGAGTGTTGGTCTCCCAGTGATGATGAGTTGTTGGCGGCGCATCCCTCTCATTTTCCATGGCCTGCGACACCGGCTTGGAGTCCTCTGGCTCAACATTCATACCCTCCACGGCTCTTCGTTATCTTGGCTACCTCCTCGAGAGTGGATCAATTCCTCGTTTGTCTGGCGAGCATCTTCCCCGGAGCGGTGCATCTTCATTGAAATCGGCGAGCATTTTTCACGAGCACTTCCGGGCATCCTCCTGCGCGGTGAGCATCGGCTTGTGCGAAAGAAGATAGTCCACTGAGCCACCTCGGTTAGATCACGAGTCATTATTTCGCCCACCTTTTCTTCAAAGTTCTGATCAAAAGCGAGTAGTTGGCATGGAGGTTAGCGGTGAGCACTAAACTTTCTCAAAACGACCATAGATTGTACGAAGCTTACCGACGGTGACGCATATTTTCGAAGTGGGACTTTTCGGACTTTTCGGATCGGTAGTCCATGCTTTCGAGCGAATCGGCAAGCGCCGGAACATGCTCGGGAATGCGAGAAACCTTCGCGAACACTTTCGTGAGCATAAGTAGTTCTTGAGATTGGGCATCAAAGGCGACCTTTGCTCAACCTACATATATATATTCGAGCAAATATGAGTATAAAAAGGGCGAACAAAAATAGCGAAAGCAAATGACAAGACAAAATGTACTGCTTATACACAGCGATCCCCATCGAGAATGATCTATCCTCGGGGCCGGGCACAAGAATCTTGAGTCCATGATCGGGGTCAGAAAGCGGGGAGGTGGAGAAGATGTGCCAACCTCCCATTTCAACGATCTATGAAATGGACCAACCACGAATGGTACACTCTGATCGCCTCGGCGATAAAGTCAAAGTCACCTGGCCAACATCGGTACTAAATCCGAGAACTGTTAAGCAAGCGTGCTCGTCCAGGATTTATTCGCTCGACCTCTTCGCCGATCTCCACCCTCAGTCTCTTGATGTGTGGTGTTCATAACCCGTTTGCTTTCGCCGACGAGTGCTTTCTGCGCTTGGCAATTCCCCGGGGCCGGGGCAGCCCGGATCGGTTAGCCTATTTCCTCCTCCCTCACCATTGGCGCTTTCGGCTCGGCTGAATCAGCAAGCTCGTGGCCTTTTTTCTCAACCCCGTCTCGGTATGCTCGGATGTACTCCTGATAGTCGCGGGGAAGAAATATAAACAAAATAATTGATCTGAACAAAAGGTAATAACGAGCAAAATGGCGCAAAACTTATACAAATCTGAAGGGTAATCCTTTACGGTAGGATTAACGGCAACAAAATGATGATGAGGAGGCCGCGAACAAACCTCCTTTCTTTCTCTCGTCAGCGATATTGAGTTCTCCGAGGATCGCTCGAGCGAGACTGAAGATCGATTTACCCAAGCTTATTTGCTAAAATAATACGTGGATTTTGTCTCGTATCCGTCATGGTAGAATCCACCGAAATAAAAAGCGAGTTAAAATCGGTTCAAATCCCGAAGAATGAAAGGCGCTTAAAATCACTTACTTGGTTTTGAAAGTCGATTGGGATATCTAAACGAGCATTTGGTTCGCTTCTGGAGGCGGGCTTTTCAATCGCCCCAACAAAACCAAAACTTTTCTTTTCCAATCACTGATTTTGTTAAACACGTCTTCATAATTTTTTGCACTTGACATTAGCTTGCATGAACAACCACCAAAGTGTTCACCCCTCGGACGGGTCAAGTGCACCAATGAGCAAGTAAATTTCTTTGAGGATAATCCTTAACCATCTTGCGAACAAAGTCGAAACTCGTGATCATATGCCCTTTCGTTAGAACGAGGTGCGTAATGGTGATGTTCCATTCCGCGAACAAAGCGATGGCAGTGGAGGGGAAATCGAAGCCGAACTTCCATTATGTTCTGCAAATTCCTACACAACCCTCGAGGTTGGTCGGCCCATCATCGGAACACAGTGCGAAAAAAAACATCTTTTGGAGTTTCTACAAATCGATCTTGGTAGGAAGTGAGCCTATCGGCATCAATTATGCTCCATTATCTTGCTTTCATTGGTGCTTTCGTTCTCAACCCTAATCCTATGGGGTTGCTCGGGCGATCAAAACTATATAACGAGCATTATACTCGTTATCGTTGAATTTATGGGAACAACACCGAGGTATATCAAGCTTCGAGAATTTTGCTGCAAACTACTACTATGTTCGATTCGGTTATATTCTGGCCGTAGCGAAATTTCCCCCTCACAACATAGTCATTCCTATCTCACATTAACATTATCCATGACCCTAGACCCAATTTGAATTTGGGGTAAAAAATTATCACTTGAATCGTCCAGAAAGAATCATTACGGACCAAGTCCCTATCGAATTCATTTAGAGACTTACGTCAATTAGAAAAAAGAACAGCGGTTGCCGACCTTTGCAACGAATTCTGAACACGAGACGTTTTGTCTCCGTGTTCTATACGCCCGCGAGGGATTCTCTTGTGAGGGGAAGAAAGAACTATGGTGTGTGCGATTACAGAGCGAAGAGTTTGAAAGAGGCCCGTAATCGCAACCAGAGAAAGAATCTGACGGTTACACGAGTAAAATTCTTGGCCGAATGATGAAACCCTCATGGGAAATTTTCGGGCATGAAAAGATTGAAAGAGAAGAAAAAAAAAGGAGTTAAAGCGGAGAAACAAGGTATATAAAATGTTGGATTCGATTTGAAAATCCCAAGCCTGAGAATCACAACGACTTGACTATGGCCCAATAAGATTTGCTGGTCAGACCCCCATGTTGAATACAGCGACCGGCCGGGGGTATTGTTGTGTTTGATATAATAACTTCGGGCTTCCCAACCGTAAAAGCGACCGTGTAATATTTAAATATTCATACTTGATGGACAAGTATTCGCCACTCGAATCGGGGAAAGAAGGAATCGGATGAAATTTAAGTCGAAGGCCCGTAGCCGTCACGAGGACTCGGGCGGCGAAAATACTTTCGAAATCTCGAAGGCCCTCGGATATCACGAGTTAGTATGTTCGAAGACCTCGAATTATCTGAGATTCGGTATGTTCGAAGACCTCCGGATATCGCGAGGTCGGTATGTTTGAAGACCTCGGATATCACGAGATTGATATGTTCGAAGACCTCGGATATCACGAGGTCGGTATATTGGACCTCGAATATCACGAGGTCGGTATATTCGCACCTCGAGATATCACGAGGTCGATATATTCGCGAGACCTCGGATATCGAGGAATTGATATATTCGCGCTTCGAGATATCACGAGGGTCGGTATGTTCGAAGACCTCGGATATCACGAATTCGGTATATTCGCGCCTCGAGATATCTTGAGGTTAGTATGTCCCATGAACCTCGGGTATCCCGAAGGGTTAGAGTGCCGCACTTCGGATATCAAGACCCAAAACATCACGAAGGCTTGGTGTCTTCGAAGAGGACAATATTCGGCAAAAAATTGACATGGTTAAAGGGGCGAACAAAGCATCAAACCAAACAAAAAGGTTAATTTATGCGACCAAAAGATGCTTTCTGAGACAAGTAAGTTCCAAGATCAACCGGGAAGACGAAGTTGAAAGCATTAAGCGGCATTCGTGAGTTCTTGCATGACCAAGTCTCCAAATCGTGCTTGCCCGACCCACGTTCATGCTTGTGGTGTTATAAAAAAAGAAAAAAAGAAGAAGAAAGGTTAGAAAAAAATCTCCCAAAAAAGTCATACCCACGCTTGAGAGGTGAGAGCAAAAAAAATTGAGTGATCATTTATTCCTCTTAGAAACCACTAGCAGGAGGCCGAATTCTCCAAATTATCTTCATCTCTAATGATTCATCTTCATAAGGTGTATCAAATATTATGCGTGTAAAGCTCGCAATACCACGTCTTGGGCTTGGTATGCCCCAGTAGTAGTCATTTCCCGAAATACTGGGTTAACAAATCATCTTATTCTACGAACATATCGACACGCGTGCATGTTTTTGTTTGCGAGTTGTTATCAAATTAATACATAATACTCTCTGTATATAAAACAAATCGCGAAAAAAAAAAAAGCCTTTGCTTGCGATGAAGGTGAATTAACCTAAAATCCTTATTCTAATTTAATTTCAAATAAAAAAAATTAAAAAAAACCAGGTTGAGCAAGTTTTTTACATTTGGAAAGGGTTTGACCAATTTTAACAGTTTATTGATAAAAAACAGTTTTAGGGGTTTTTGGACCCGGTTTGGGGCCCAAAACTTCATGTTCAACGGTCCCGATTAAAATTAGGTCCCCAAAACACCGATTACTACTCTCTTTGTTCGCTATTAAAGCGTTAGGTGTTTTTATAATTGAACAGCCAATTAATTAAAATGCAGTTCAACCGTTAAAATAATTCTTATTAATATTTTTAAAATATTCCTTTTTTTAGTGTTAGTCATGACTTGGCCAGTTAAAAAGCACATGTAAAATAATTATTAATATATTAACATTTTGTGTTTTCTTAGCATTTTTTTATAGTTAAATAGTTTGTAATTTACAAAATATTAAAAATAAAAATATAATTTAAATATAAAAAGATATAATTTTATATCTTTTGTTATACTTGATGATTTTATAAAAAATATGCGTCCGTAAATTTAGATATAAATATATATATATATCTGGCTACAATTTCTATAAATTATAAATTTGAAAAAAATTATTTATAAACAACATTTGGTGTATATCTTGAAGGTCTCCCATCCACCCAAGGACATAAAATTTATAGTTCTTTTTTAACTTTTAACTTCGAAACTATGATATATAATTGTATGTGAAAATGGACTTGGAAGATACAAACCTACAATTGAAATATATTGATCTGACTTTTATTTATAAATAAATACTAAAATATAATCTAATGAAAATTGCTTCATTTTAAACTTTACCCTGACATTGTTTAGTGCGAATTATTTAATATCCTTTTTTTGGAAACATCTTATTCGATATTTTTCTGAAATTATTTGTGCTTTAAAATTATGATTTCCCGTCTTTTCTCAATATTCATGATAAGCATTATCATACCTTTCTTCTTCAAATAAGCAATTGGTTTTGGTAGTCAGGAGCATAATAGAAAATTAATAAAGCCTCTATTAGCTCAGGACTGAAATTTCATTCTACCAACATTATTAAACTTTGATCAAATACTTCAAAATAAAGAAACAATATGTGAGGGTTGAGGGCGACGAATAACCATGGGTGAATTGAAGGGCGAGGGGCGGGGGATTCGTTTAATTTTGAAACATGGGAACAAAAATTACTTTTAAGTTTTGGAATTTAGATTTAAATGTTTTATTTTATTTTTTAGATTATGTTTATTTTATTTTTTGTTTTGTTTTAATTCAACTTTTTAATATTTTTAATATTTATAATTTGAACATTTCAATCTACGTGTAGTCGGCGTGGCGATTGACATATAAAAATAATAGTCGGCGAACCACGTCGTCTCTTCAGGCGGCGGAGGAAAAAAATGTGTATTAATTTGCAACAATATCAAAGGTTGGACTTTTATACAATAATTCTAATGATTGTGATTAAATTAATATTTGGCTTTAAAATTAGGTTATATTTATTTAGAATTGATCGAAAATATTAATGTCTACTTTTGTCAAAAAGAAAAAGTTAATATCTACTTTCCAAAGCCCAAACTTATTGTTAGTTAGTTAAGTTGACACTATAATAAACAATATTAGTGATATATTAAAATTGACAATGTTATAAGTAATTCTAAACTAAATAATCGAATACATCGATTAAGTTGAAACAAAGTCATTAGTTCACCATAAAATTTGGTAACACTTTAATGTTAAAAAAATTAGTGTTAAATTATCTAATTTTATGTTGTTGCATTTGATTTAGTTTTTATTTTTATTTTTTTTAATCATATAATAAATATAATTCTATGTCACGAAAAATGTGTATGTTTATCTTTTGACATATATTTTTTTATTGACATAAGTATTTTAACACAAAATAGCAAATAAGATGGTCTATATTTGTCAAAAATAAAAAGTCAATGTCTACTTTGGAATTTTTTTATATTTTATGTTTGTCGAAAAAAAGTTATTGTCACAATTTTGTCCAAAAAAAATGGTTAATGTCATACTTTTGCCAAAAAAAAGTTAATATTCTACTTTTCGAGCCGAAGTTTATTGTTCTTAAATTGCCACCTCCTAAGTTCACAGACCTTAAAATAATATTTTCCCCCTTTGTTGACTCATCTGAAAAACTTACTTGGAAGGTAAATATTTAATATCAATAATGAGAAAAGTCAAACATATTTTTTCAAAAAAGTATTTTCTCATGCAATTATCCACATGTGTATATACATAACATTTCCACGTTATACCTAAGTTACATAATTATTATTTTAAATGGTAAGCTACAAACTTTATTTGTATATAACATAAAATTTACCCTTTTGTATTAAAAAATCATGTTAAAAGGTGAGATGATACATGAAAATAAATTTATCATAATTCACCTAAAAATTTAAGATCATCGCCAAAAAAAAAAAGTTCCCACAATCTCAATGTATTAATCAACCTTTATGAAAATTCACTTGTATATAAGATAATATGTATATAAGGTTAATTCAAAAAGCATGCATTACAAATCATATCTACATGAATTACTCTAAATTCAAAAAGGAAAGCAAAATTCATTGAAGTGCTAACACGCCTTCCACCATACAACAATTCTCAAATCACGATCTCAATAATTTTTCTCTTCTTCTCGAAAGCCCATTTTGATATCTTGAAAAATGAAAATGAAGGGCCCCCCATTAAAATTATTTAGAAAGCTTCGGCAGGTTCATTAGAAATTATCATATCACACTTGCGAGAAAAAAACAAATGACACCCGTATACACATACATTCACCACTTAAATAGACTATGTACCTTAAAAAGTCATGTTCATCATATCATTACAAAAAGTAATAAGACACCATAATAAATAAAAATAATAAGTTAAGTAAAAAGATAAAGAATGGTGTTTTTCATACATAAGTAGGGTAAAATATTAGGCGAAAAAGGGTAACTAACCGAATATTTTTCATGAATCCTACCAAATATAGCTCACTTAAAATATTATATTTTTATAAAACGATGAGCGGAAGGTTTGGAGCACAATATATATATATATATATATATATATATATATATATATTAAATGATCTAAGTTATTGCTATTTTTTTTACATAAGTAAGGTAAGCGTGAACATGGTATGGATCTGTTGGGAAATAAGTTGCCTGAATCTATTAAAGGTGAATATTTAAATACAAATTTAATTATTTAATTATTACTAGCATGAATTAATCTATATTAATTCAAATAATAATTGCAACAACATATAAATGCATATAATAAAAATGTAAAACTGCTACGCGTCACGGAATCTCACGGGTTCACGTGAGCGTACTCTCGGGATGGCATTGGTCCGGTTGGGCGGACTAACCAAAAGGACTTCCCAAGTATTCACTTAGCCCTTGCTCATCCAGGTTGGAGGACAACATGAGCAATTAACAAAAGGAAAAAATAAACTTTGTTGCACCAACATGTGGATTTGCTAATTTTCCGGCACATGGGTGTGTGTCTTAGGAATGAAAGAATCATCCCTATTTATAGGTGAGGATTGGTCGATTTTTTGATGGAAAAACAATGTGGGAAAAACTTTTCTTGATCCTTTGAGAAATCTTGAATATATCTCTTATATTCTTTTCCCATAATTAAAATATTCACAAAAATCTCACCTCATCAGAGTATGGAAATTTTAAAATAATGATGATGTGCAAGATTCGAAGATTTGGATCTTCTTGAACTTATGAGATATTAAAAATACATATCTTCGTAATATCTTTTCAAGAAAATCGAGAAAATCTTTCTTTGCCGTTATATTCCAAATTTTTCAAAATCTCTTATGAATAACCAATGGAGATTTCTTGAATTTAATGAGATAATCTTGTATTACGAATACATATCTTCGTTCAATAACAAAATTCAAAAGAAAATCTTTCTCCCAACTTATCCGTAATTTTGAAATTTTATAGGAAAAATAAGCAACAATATTTATTTTATTTTAATCACATTTTTTAGGTTATTGGACTATTTGTTTGGGCTACTCGGAGGGCCTTTTAGGAGAATTAAGATTGAACGCTTCAATGGACCTTGAATATCTAATATTGAGCACTTTGATATAATTCAAGCCCATAAATATTAATTAATCCCCACTCATAATTAATATTAGCTTATCCATCTTAACCCGTATTACAGTCAGATATGACTCACGGTCATTATTTCCGTATTAAAGATTATCTAGCCCATTAATTAATTCGGGCCGGCTGAAATAACTTTCCGTTAATTAATATCTTTTATCCTTGGTCAAGGCGGTTCAACATTATTATCCATCAGGAAACTAATTCCTTGCGAGATTTGGTATGATAAAGCTTATGAACCTCCCAAGAGATAATCAAACAAAGCGTCTTGCCAGCTGATTCTTCGTATTAAATCTTAGCAATCACATGTGATAATAATATTGTCCAAGATAAAAAGTATTGAATCTCATTGATTAAGCTACCCATGATAAGTCAAAAGCGATAGTTACCATCTCACGTGATCTGTTTTTAGGGGAAAGATTAAGAAATAAGAAATAACGAACCTCTAATTAACTTTTTGTTCGGTTAAGAATTTGCTCCTCACAGGTCTATTCGGTCATCGATCGTACCTTAGTAATCTCTTGGTCAAGACAAGCCAATCTGGGCCTTACACTTCAACCTTTCACGATGGGTTGTTCATTTCCATCTAGTCGTGAATAACGTGCTTTTAGTTACAAAGGGAATTTGTTAATTTAATCTTTGTGATCGGTATCGGCTAAAATTAACTGATGTAACAGTACGACTTATTGAAGCGATTATCACATTAAATATATGTAACATTCAATAATATTTAAAGCATCGATGATAAACAATTTATTTGATAAATAAGTGCGGAAATTTTTTGATTATAAAGTAAAAAGCATACTTTCGATTATAATCCCAACAATCTCAACTTATACTTTCAATGCAACTTTTAAGTATACTACAACGTGTCTCGCGTGGTCCGTGACATCTAATATCACCCTACGAACCTAATAATTTCTCCAGCTTATACTCAAAATGTTAGTGGCCTGTGAAACCCATTCCACCCATGTCTTTTGAATGTATTGAGGCCCACTCTTTTTGTGAATGGATACGCTGAAACATCCTCGGTGTTATCTTTGCCATATCTCTCATCTCTTAGCGATTTCTCGTATAAGATGTCTTTCATTTTAGTGTGCTTGTTTGTTTTCGTGGTCTCTTGGTTCTCTTAATTGCAAGCTGCTTACTAGCGGATATTGCTGAACAAATTGAAACACCATCGAAATCCACTAAGATCTAGAAACCGTGGGTTTTTTCTTTGCTTCTGGCGACTTTTTGCAAACCGTGGTTGGTCGGTGATGCATTTACGCTTCACTCGTCCGTTGATGTTCTGTTTCCCAAATGGAAACCTGTGGCGAGGCGGATAGTTTACGGAATCTAAAGTCGATTGGAAATCAGGATTCCGGTGTGGCCGGATGGGGATTAGATGTCGCCCGATAAATCAACGTTATCGAGTTCTTTTCCGGACACTTGAATGTATTTTAAGCTTGTTGTCGATGCTCTTTCCGCAGGTTACTTTGATATCTTTACGCCCCTACGTAGGCGGATATCGGTCCCGTGAAACGACATTGCATCTTGTAAGACTTCCGACCGATTGAAGCGTAAGAATGTCTTTCATGTCATCTATCTCCTCTTTGCGTCTTAGGGGACATTTTCTTGGATAGATGGATTCCATTACTGAAAGAGTCTGAATCTTTCTTGGAATCTTGCATCTTGAAGCGTTTCAAAGGCGGTGTCTATGTATGAAACTTGCGATAAGCCTATCATCATTTTCTTGCGATCTCGAGTGATCTTGATCCGAGATGTGTCGAAACTTCCTAAGTCCTTCATATCAAAAGCTGTTTTTGAAAACCGTTCCCTTCGTCGATGCGATAACACCTTTACATCATTCAGATGATCGAATATAAAATCTCACGTATAGTACTAAGAATACCAATCACGGTTTCGACCGCAACTTTTTATACACACAACTTTCAAACTCATTTTTGATCAAACCCGTAAGACTTTATAACATGTCAAAACATTGGTTCCAAGCTCTAGATGCTGTTTGAGTCATAAATGGACTTCTTGAGCTTACAAACTAGATGTTCTTGGCACTGTTTCAATGAAACCTTGGGGTTGTTGCATATAGATCTCTTCGTCAAGACTTCCATTGAGAAGGCGTCTTGACATCCGTTTGCAGTTTAAAAGTCGAAATCTTGGGATCGATAGAAAATCTAGGATGGACTTAAAAGCATATTCTGGTGAAAAAAAGTTTCCTCATGTCGATCCGCCTTTCTAAAGTATAACCTTTAGCCACTAGACTTGCTTTAAAGGTTTCAACCTTAAAGTCTCTTTTTCCTCTTATATACCCAACTTGCATCCATGGGTTTGACCCGATTAAGTGGTTCGACTAGCTCCAGCTCTATTATGAAACATAGAACCCATTTAGAACTTTCATTCTTTGTTTTGCCGGATCTGCGTCCTTATCTTGGAGTGCCTCGTCATATGTCCATGGAGTGCGATTTGTCTTGTCAGGAATCAAGTCAGGGACTCTCTGTTCCATGAATCTCTCGGGTTGTCTAACAACCCTCCGCATCTGACGAGGAGCTCGGTTGTGGCGTATTGTTTGGTATATCATCTAGTATAGTTGTCGATGAGGTTTGCCTCCCCAGCTCGTTTAAAGGTAATCTCAATGGGTTTTCTTTTTGGTTCATATAGTCTTATTCCAAAAATCTAAAGTGGAGTCTTTGATGACACTTTTTGATCTTCGGGACCATAGAACATACGCGCTTTTGTTCCTCGGGGTATCCTATAATGACCTTAATTACGTCGAGGATCCAATTCTTGGCTTAAGCTGTCCCTGTCAACCGGCGGACACCCCCCAAATTCTCGTGTATATGCCATCTTGAGACACTTATTTCGGTCCCTATTCTTTGGGAGTTTTGGGGAGTTTGGTTGGATACCAAATTCCGGAATGTAAGCATTTCCGAAGGCATGACCAGGAGAAACGACTTGGGAAGATCCGCCTTCATCATTGATCTAAAACATTTCCAAAAGGGATTCGTTTTTCTTGCTCTGCAACAGATTTTTGTTGAGGGTTAAAGATGCGATGTTTGAGATACAATCCGCTTCATCGGATAAGTAGTTCAAAAACTCATCGGTTGAGTATTAAATATCGCGTCGAGATCGTAGAACTTGATACATTTTTCCTTATGATTCTCTGCTTGAGCCTTAAATTCTTTAGATTTCTCGAAGGTCTCCGTTTATGCTTTCATAAGGAAAAATGTACTTACATCTTTGGTAATCATCAATAAAAGTGACAAAATACTCATAACCTCACTCTTTGCTTTGGTTGACGTTGGACCATATACATACGTGTGAGCGATCTCTAATGCTTCTTTGGCCTATTCACTTTGGCTCCAAATGCCCTCTGTCATTTTACCCTCCGAGCATGATTGGGGTTGGAAGCGGTTCAACTTGGAAGCTCTGTGAATCATCTTTCACCAACCTTTGGATCCTCTTTGGATTTATATGACCCGATCTTAGATGCGAAAAAGTGTCTAGTTCACGTCGATGAACATTTTCTTTTCGGAAACAATTGATGTGTTATAGGATGCGTTTAATTGAGTGGTGTCTTGTTAATTGTATAGAGTTGTAAGCCATGACGTTCATGACGGATAAATTTATCATAAAGAAAATGGTAACAACTTTTATTAAAAAACGAATATCCATCATGAAAAAGTTTAAAAATGAAATCAAATTCTTTCTAAAACTAAGACGTCTGAACATCTTTTAAAATTAAAACTACGTGTGAAAAACAGGCGGTGCACTTCCTCACGCTAAACTACTACTCGTACCGTATTGCGATGTCTGTACTTGCGTGGTATTTGCGATAATGCGTTCTTGTCGTAGCATTGCAATATCGCCCTTACGTAGCATTGCAATGACTTCTACTTTTAAATAACGTGTAGCCCGTTATGATGAGGATCTCACTCCCGCTAAGTTCTTGGGATCATTTGAACGAAGTGAAACCCAACATGATTAGTGGATCTCGTATCCAATAAAGCCATGAATGAGATGAAACAAGTTTCAACAACTAGTCGCGTGAAATTACTTTCTTCCAGTCACTTTTTGGTTGGGCGGCAAAACCTCCGTTGTCCTCTCTCTTTGGATGACTTAAGCACTTCCTCTTTGGATTTTTCTTGACACAACAAGCATTCTCGTCTTACCATTGACCTTGGCTTGCCAGTTGAGTTGTATTGCTTATGGTATTTGGTCCTCTTTTATCTTGCCTACCTTGGCTGCGAAGATGAAGAGCCGGACCACTAATCAAAACGAGTTTGGTGCATATCATCGTTTTAGCCGGACGAAAACTTGCAACAAATTAAATTTAGCGAGCGAAAATGCTCAAAAAAGCTTTTAGTGAAAGTGCCAAATTCATGCGAGTCTCGGAATCATATCTGCCTTTCGAGAATCTCAAGTTGTTGAATGGGCCATCTATTTTGGGCGTAATCCCTTCACGGTTTTGCCACCCACCATTTTCGGCGGCGGCATCTCTCCATGGTGATCAAAGCGAGTCGCGTGTTTTGACTCGTCGGTTGGCTCATCTGTGATTTTTAGTGTATAAATCTCGACTTCATTCTTTTTAATGCGATTAGGACAATTATAATTTTCGTTTCAATATAGTTTCCATACATATTATCATTGACTTTAAAATATAATAACGATGGATTAAAAAGTAGCGACATCTTTGAAATGAAATAAACAACTATATCGCGATAACCTGAAGTATATCTGAGGTTAGATCCGCATCTTCATATTAAAATCTCAAAAAAAAAAATATATGAACATGCATCAATAACATCTCAAAAGCAGTTTAAAAAAGTCACGTTGGGTGGGTCATTATTTAAACACATTCAAAAGCGATTACAAACAAGAACAATTACAAACCTTTAATATCCGGATTAATAGTTGGCTCCTCTTGACCAATATAAAATTGACGAGGACTTTGGGAAATATATGCATATCAATTTTATACCTGAAAGTAACCATGATTAAATCTGAGGATTATTATTTACGCTTTGAGCGAGCCCTCGTTGGGAGAATCATAAATAAATAATACTAGTAATAAACCACAATCATCTGGTTTGGAATTCATTCATGTATGAAAGCTATCTTTTGACACGTCTGGTTGGGAATTTCTCAAAAAAAGAATTCACAAATAAATAAAATCATGGAGGTCAAAATTAATTCAATTTTATTATCCAGGAATAAAATTGTCAATTAATTATTTAAACATACTTAGTAATTTTGAAGGTGAAATTCTTGGTTGGCATTTGGCAACTCGTACAAACATTTAAACAAATTAAAATAAAGCATAAGATATCACAAATAAATCAAGCAAAAGCGAGAAAAATAAACATATTAGGCACAAATTATCCAATTGTCGCGGTTTGATTTTTCTTAGCCAGTCTTGAAAAAGAAAACACGTCTCAATTTACTCCCACTCGTGCGTCTGAAAAATACCCAAATGCGGCATGAGCGGGATACACGCCACTTGTCAGGATGCGACCGCGCGTCTAGCGGCCTGGCTTAGCTGGAGCCGCCCTCGGCCACTTGATCTGGGCGCCCTTGACGCCTCGGCATCTCAGCCGCGTCTCGGCGAGTCTCGGTGCCCGGCGGCGCCCTCACTCGATGCAGCATCCTATGTAGCCTCCGCCTACTTCTTGTACCTCGACCGCCGTCCAGCGTCTGCGGCCGCGTGCGTGCCGTCTGGCGGCCTATTCCTGGCGTGCTCGGCCTGAAACCTCGCCTAACGCCCTGAAATGCCAGCCTTTCCCCTTGCCTATGCTGATTCTGGATTTTGTCCTTTAATTCTAAGTCTCGTCCTCGTTTTTATCAGGTTTCTGATTTATTTACAAAAATAAATAAACATAGATCTAAACTAGTCTATTCGTTGATCGAATCAAACAAATTCTAATCTACTCGTGGATTTTCTCCGCACGAAAAAAGCGAAGATCGAGCAGATGAATTAAAAAACCCGGTTATATCGTCGCGAAAACACATTAAATTCCATGACAATTGGATCACGCAAAAAAAGATCTGCAATTCTACTATTCAATTTCAAATTTAATGTCCGTGAATTAAATTACAATTTAAAAAATTGAGGCAAAGCATTGACTCGATACCGGTGTTGAGGAATAAGTTAATCGGATCTATTAGGTGAATATTTAAATATTGTTGGTCGAAAAAACCCGATTTAAAACTAAATAAAATCTCGATCTGGGGTGTATTTTTTTGAATGTGTTATCTTGATTTGCTAAAGTATGTATAATGGGTTAATATGAAAGCAAATAAGAACACCGTATTTTTATAGTGGTTGGACAACAAATCTAAATCCGGCTCTTCTCTTGAGGGCACCAACTTAACCAGCGAGATGTTTCTCCTTCTCGCTCAAGGGGACTTATCACTTTATCTAAGGATCGCTACCCTCCCATTCGGGATTGCTTAGATGTTTGGGGTTCTCACTCAAAGCGGGACTTATCACCTAAGGGGATCGCTGCCCCTCCTTTTTGGATTCTTTAGATGTTCTAGAGTTCACTCACTACTGAGCTTATAGTGATTTGGGTAAGGTTTGTTTGGTTTCAACTAGGTTGAGATTTCCCGTACATTTGTTTAGCCTCAATCTTGGGATGGGAAAATCCTGTAAGCAGGATATAACATTTGTGCTTAGATCAAAGGGTAGAACACTTTTGAATATATGTGTGTATTTCTTGCTCGTGTTCTATGAATGGAGTTCTTAAATATTACAGCTTTAATTTCACTTTCGCGGATCACTCCATTGAAACTAACACTTGAAGATGGTGCAATGTATTTATAGTGTGGATTTAAATATTACCCGTTGGAAAGTAATATTAGATCCATCTTATCTTTCCACTTTCATTGTCCTTTTGCACTTTTCCTGTAGAACTTTATATGTCACATCGATATGTGTGTTTCTTCTTATTATTGTTTGCTTTTGTACAACGGATCGTCATTTCGTCGGATTCTTTTTTCATCTCTTCGATTACGATTGCATCTATCGGTATCTGATTTACGATTACTGAAATCAGTGCATCGAATCTCTACTGGATTTACGGTCTCTGATCGTCGGCTAGCCGGTCGGATCGACCATGACTATCAGTCGTGACGTCTGGTTGTTTGCGTCTGGTCGTGACATCGGGTTAGGCGCATCTGGTCAACATCATCGATCTGGTCATGTGTCCAGTTAAATTTCTCGGTCTGACATCGGTCAATTGCCTCTTGGTCGGCGGTCGATTATTTGTCTGGTCGTGACATCTGTCGGTCCCAGTCGTGCATCGGTCAATTTTTGGTCAGTCAACTGTCGGTCCAGTCCCGCGCTGGTCAGTGACATCGGTCAATTGCGTCTGATCAAATTTGTCATCTAATTACATCGGCGTTTCTTTCTTCTTAAAATCGGTATGTTTCTTCTTGTTTTCGTCGGGTTTACTCGGAACTCATCCTACTCATCGATCTCGTCGACCTCGTCGATCTCGATCATCGTCCCCGATTTAGTGAGTTCCCTCAATTGTTCTTCTCGTTCCTCAACATTGTCATAGATTATCTTAAATAACCTGAGTTGATAATGTTTTTAACATAATTAATCAAAACTAAATATCGACAAATACAAATTTAATTCTTTAATTATTACTAGCATGATTAATCTATATTAATTCCAAATAATAATTCTGACAACATATCGTGCATATAATAAGCCCATCTAAAACCTGCATTGCGAATCTACGGGGTTCGTGAGCGTTACCCTCCGGGATGGCGATGAATTCGGTTGGACGGACTAACGAAAAGGACTTCCAAAGTATTCCTTAGCCCTTATCAACTATCTCAGTGGAAGGACAACTTTGTCGAACAAATTAACAAAAAGGAAAAAAATAAGCTTTGTTGCACCACATGTGGTTTGCTAATTTTTCCAGCACTTGGAATTGTGTCTTGGGAATGAAAAAAGAATCATCCTATTTATAGATGAGGTAGTGGTCGATTTTTTTTTGGAAAAACAATGTGGGAAAAAGACTTTTCTTGATCGCGAAAATCTTGAATATATCTCGTATATTAACTTTTTCAATAATTAAAATATTCTCAAAAATCCGCCTCACTCCAAATTATAAATTTTAAAATAATGATGATGTCTGAGATTCGAAGATTTGGATCTTCTTGAACTTATGAGATATTAACTTGTATTTGAAAATACATATCTTCCATAATATCTTTTCAGAAAATCGAAAAATCTTTTCTTGCCCATTATATTTAAATTTTAGAAAATCTCTTATGAATAACCAAATGGGAGATTTGAATTTAATGAGATAATCTTGTATTCCAAGAATACATATCTTCATTCCATAACAAAATTCAAAATTTTTCTCCCAATTTATCCATAATTTTCCCGAAATTTTATAGGAAAAATATCTGACAATATTTATTTGATTTTAATCACCTTTTTGGGTTATTGGGTTTATTTGTTGGGGAAACTTCTGGGGGCAAGAAAATTAAGATTGAGCATTCAATGGACCTTGAATATCTAATATTGAGCCTACAATATAATTCAAGCCCGTAAATATTAATTAATCACTACATAATTAATATTGCACTATCGTCTTACTATTATTACGGTCGATATGGCTCGGTCATTATTTCAGGTGTTTAAGATTATCTGGCCCGTTAATTAATTCAAAATTCTTTGAAATAGATTTCCATTAATTAATATCTTTTATCCTTAGTCAAGAGCGGTTCAACATTATTATCCATGCGAAAAACTAATTCCTTGCAGATTTGGTATGATAAAACTATGAACCTCGAGGGTAAATCAAACAATCGTACTGATTCTTAAGTATTAAATCTTATGAATCACGTGTATTATATAATATTATTAAGATAAAAAGTAATGAATCTCGTTGATTAAGCTACCCATGATAAGTCTAAAGCAATAGTTACCCGATCGCGTGATCCTATTTTGGGGCGAATTAAAGAAATATGAACGGTGCAATTGTTCTTCATGTTCGATTAGAAGAATTTATCCTCCTGTGGAATCTATTCGATTACATCGATCATGCTACCTTTAGTGTAATCTCTTGGTCAAAACAATCGTCCCCGGGCGCTTTTCAACCTTTCGCAATGGGTTGTTCATTTTAATCTAAATTAAGTGAATAACATACTTTTAGTTACAAGGGACTCTTAATTTAATCATACGTGATACGGTATCTTAAATTAACTTCAATGCTTAACCGCGTCTCTCGACTTATTGAGCAGTTATCTTGATAAATATATGTAACATTGATAATATTTAAAGCATCGGTGATAAACAATTTATTTATTAAATAAGTCTGGAATTGAGTTTAGATTATCTGACAAAGTAAAGCTTATTTTTCGATATAATCAGCATGATCATTATAAAAAAAAAAAAAAAAATACTTTTAGGTTTCCAACTCTTTTTTTTCTTATCAGAAAGAATTAGACAAATGTTAGTAAAAGTCCTCTTGTAAAGCGAGAATAATAAAAAAAATATATATATATATATATATATACCAAATAAAATTTACGTTATTGGAAAAGTATCACTTTACTTTGCCAAACTAAAGTGTTGAGGCAAATCATTGTAACCAACATGACAATGTGATTAAAATATTATTCAATAGATTATTACGATTAATCCTTTCATTATGCAATAAGGAAAACTTCGTGAATCTCAGAATCGCCATCTCATTCATTTATAAGCAATGACCCACGTAAAAAGAAATCATATTAGTCAGTGAAAAAAAAAAACTTATATTTAATCATTTTCGATAATAAAGTTTTCTTATTATACTTTACATTTTTAATTGTACTTATGCTCAATCACTTTTGGAGATTTGGTCAACTAATCAATTTCCATGAATTTCGTTATGTAATGAGCTATATTTATTCTTGCAAATCAAATTAATCATTTTAAATGCGTTAATACATATCTGCTTAATTAAATATAAATATCTAAATATTTTTGAATCGAGACTCTTTTTACATTTTTTAATTTAAAAATACTTGATAATTTCATAATTTTTTATATCAAGAATTAACTATACCAATTTTTATATTAGATTAAAATTGTAATTATTGTCAATCATAAGTATTAGTTCAAAATTATAGGAATGAATAGTAGAAACCCAATCATGTTGGAGGAATGTGTGTGTAACACTAAAAATTGCAAATATAAAAAATTGTAACATTAAATAATCTAAAATTTCCATTAAAAAACCTAATATACTATCCATGAAAAACAAATACTATAAGAACTAATCATGATAAAATAATATATTCATTTTTAGTTCTTTAATTTAGATAAATTTATAATTAAAGATAAATAAATTATAATACTTTTGTGCAATAAATCAATAAAATTTTCAATAAAAAAGTACATAGATAATATATTCGTATATTTATATTAAAGATATCTTAAATTTAAAGCTATCTTAAGATATATTTAAACTTTTGATCCATAATTTGAGCATGTGTAATTTAAACTTTGTTCGTAATTTTAAAAATATTAATGTCCTTAATCACATTTTTAGATAATATGTTTGGATTTGATAAGTGCTTTTTTCAAAACTACATAACATTTATTTTTTTTCTTAAATGAGATGATTTTAAATAATTAAAATAATTATATCATTATAGAGAATATATAAACATGTGTAGAGTGGAGAAACTATTAAACACACATAATATATGTATATATATAATAACAAAATTTAATTATAATTGAGAGAATTAGTTATTACTCTTACTACTAAAATTATGTTATATACCTAAATTAAAAAATGATTGACATCTTTATAGAATGTGATTGACATTTAAATTTTATATAGATTTGTTATTAATTATATTTTAATTTATGCATTACATCAAATTTTACCATCTAAAAAAGTCGGCTTCAACCCGAATATTCAAATCTCGGATTTCACGTATCATTTTTAATTTTTTGGAGCCGTTGATATATTGGTTTTATTGGCGTTATTTAATTAATAAAAATGTTAATCAAACATACCCAAAATTAATGGTGATAAGTGCGCTATATTACTCGATAATAGTAATAATTCCCATAATAAAAAAAGAGAAAAAAAGTCAACATCTGAATTTAATTAAATTTCAAAAAGATTTCATATAATTACTTTGATTGATTTACTAAACCATGAAATTATACTTAATAAATTATATGT